>WBNM01003324.1:201170-274926 GCA_013399055.1 Ramphastos sulfuratus
CTGTCCAAGTCCCTCTGCAGAGCCCTCCTGCCCTCTAACAGATGGACATATGCTCCCAACTTGGTGTCATCTGCAAATTTACTGATGGTGGACTCAATCCCCTCATCCAGATCATCAGTGAAGATATTAAACAGGACTTTGGCTTCGGTCTTTCAAGACTTTAGCTTCAGTCCCTGTGGTCAAAATCACAACTGGCTAATGAGCCATTTCCACTGATGTTGGAAATGCACTGTGCCCTCAACAAACAGATTTGAAAGAAAGGCATTAATCAAATGTTTAGTTGCTGAGGATGGGACTGACCTTACTGAACAAAACACCCCAAAAGCCATCAAAGCATTACTGACTGCAAACTACAGCTTGAGAAGCTTCCCTGGATCTTGATGAGCAGAGAATGTCAGCACCTTGTGCCAGGTCTTTCAAGACAAATGTTTAATTGTCTTAAGGAGATTTCTAGGTTTGCTATAATAAGAGCCTGGTTGGTGTGGGCAGTGCAAAGGTACTGAGCTAAGGACAGCCAAGGCTCTACACAGAAGTCTGAAGAGTGGTCAGTGATGGTAGCTGTCCCCAAAGGCCTGAGCTCCTGGAAGAAAACACTCAGCACTTTTAAAAAAATTATTTATCTCAGGCTGAGTCCCTGAGAACATGAGTAGGTTCTGGCAGTTCATTTTTGCAAATGAGGTTTTTTTTTTGGATGCCAGCTCAGTATTGTGCTGAACATAAAAAACAGCATCATGTACTGGCCTTTTAGGTTTGTTATTTTCCCACTTTATTTATTTCCAGGGGGTGGGGTGGCCAGGGGAGTGTTCTAGACCTGCAGGTTCTGTGTGGCCAGAAAATTTTCATTCTTTTGTTATTTACACTTCTGACTTACCTCCTAACTTAACACCTTGCTATATCCATTCCCACTCCCAGCAGTTTGCAGATAAATAAAAAATGTTACTGAAAGATTGGCTTTGAACCTGTTCCTTATTTTCTCTTTTTAATATATTTTTTTTTGCATGCTTGCAAATTCTACAGCTCAGCATGTCCTCCTGTTGTCCTTGTTTCTGATGTTAAAAAACTTGTTCCATCCCTTTGCAAGTGACTATCTTCTATCAGCCTGCAAACAACAAAAGAGGCTTTAAAGATAAAAGGGAGCGGAAGCCAGATTTGCTTTTTAATAGTCCGGGGACTGGACACTATCCCTCAGAACAGTGGAGTTTGAGTGCAAAAGCCTAGAGATGACTGAATTAAGCTCATAGATGCATTGTCTTGTTCCTACAGGACAACTCCAGGTGGACTTCCAGCACTGGTTTGTGGGCTAAAGAGATATATAAAAAACCCTTATCAACACCTGATCTGGAATCAATATGATATTATTCTTTCCTTTCCCTGCTTTCCACTTTCATAGAAGTATGAAATCAACCAGTATCATAGAATCAAGCAGGTTGGAAGAGACCTCCATCATCACCCAGTCCAACCTATCACCCAGTCCAACCTATCACCCAGCCCCAGCCAATCAACCAGACCATGGCACTAAGTGCCCCANGGCCTGACCAGTGCTGAGTACAAGGGCAGAATAACCTCCCTTACCTTGCTGGCCACACTGTTCCTGATACAGGCCAGGATGCCACTACTGCTTTTAGCCTGACAATATCGTAAGTTTTGTAGCCACCTCTGCAGAGGTTCTGCATACTATGTCATACTATGTCCCAATTTTTCAGAAACAGACTTCCTAGAATGTCCTCTTTTTAGAGAGCTGTTAGGGCCACCTATGCTCAAAAGAACTCCTTCAACATTGGCTCTTCTTTCTTCACAAATGTGTTTTCTTAGAAAGCTGGGGGTTTGCTTAGCACAGGAGGCACTCTAACAAATCAAAGCTAATATTGAGCTTTTTAAAACAAAACCAATCTATCAAATAACAACAAACCCCATAAAAATCTGAAAAAACAACAACAAAACTACAAACAAATGAAAACTTGCACAACAGTTTACTCTTTGAGTCTTTAGATCTAATCCTCTCTAACTGATAATCTAACAAAATATTATTACACTCTTTAGGAATATTGCAAATCCACGTCAAAAATTTTCTTTGCTTAGAGAACTAATCTAGGCCACTGAAAATAGACCTGTATTTTTTAAGTGTTGTTCTAAACACACCACAGCATCAGTATTTATTCAGGATTTATAGCCAGCAGAGAGATGAGGTGCAGGATGCTATGACCCTGCTGCAGTTTTCATCTCCTGCATAAACTCCATACAGAGATGAGAGGACATTTAATAGATTCCCAATTCAAGACGTGCAGTGATAAAGGTAAGCTGACACAATGGCCTGAAGACTAAGATTGTTGATAATTTCAGGTCAGAATGATGTTATGATAGGTGACTTTGGGGGTCTCTTGTCTGGTGGTGTGCTCTGGACATGGAGATTTGAATCATCCAAGCCACCTTTATTACTAGCTACTAAAACCAGGTTATGTCTCCCACTGATTGACTAAATGTCAAAACTGATGCTACTTGGTGGTGTATGTCTTACAAATAAGAGACCTAGTGATTTGGATTTTCTACTTGTTAGTTGTTTGCAAAGGTAGAACTGATTTTTTTCATGTTGGTCAGCAAAATGCTAAGGAAGAGGAGATGTTCTCCTTGGGTCAAAGCAAGAGCTCACCATTTACGACACTAACTCTAGTGCTCCCGTGAAGGTTTCCCAAGCACACATTTTTTTCTTGTGGATACTTTGTCAAAGCAGAATTTGTCCACCTTCACTGTCTGTCTGTTTTTTCTGGACCAGTGACCTCTTTCCTAGAGCTATTGGCACAAGAGTTCAAATCAGACACTGTCTGTAGGCAATAGAAAAGGGTGTGATGCTTCCATGAAGCATCACAAAGATTGGCTATGTCTGTATTTACAAGAGCATTAAGCCTCAGGCTTGCAATTCTGGTCTATGCAGAAATAGTGCCCATAGAGCATAGACAGTAGCTCCATGACTCCCTGGGATCACCGGGCTGGTTGTTTCCTCAGGCACATGGTGTGCTTTGAGAGCTGCCAGTTAGGATGGTGTCATGGTAGGTCTAAGCAGGCCAAAATAGGCTTGTATGTGTCCTGGCTTGCCCAGACATGTTTTTCTGCTCTCCCTCCTTCTGCTATGGGGAGAAGCAATCTCGGGAAAGAGGACAAAGAACCTGAAGCCACTGAGTCTAAGGACTCTGGCCTGCCCAGACCCTCGTCCAGGTTGGATGAGGCCTTGAGTGACCTGTACTAGTAGGAGGTGTCCCTGCCTATGGCAGGGGGTTGGAACTAGATGATCTTTGAGGTGCCTTCCAACCTTACCATTCTATGATTCTATGGTTGTGACCTCTGTCACAAAGAGGTTTGTTTTTTTTTTTCAGATGAGAGGCCAAAACTGCTCCATCGTGATAGAAACAGGAGATTTTACTTGGATTTCAACTGTAGATACTGTGAATTGCAGAACAGCTTATGACATCACTTTAACAAAAATAGTCTTGCACTGCCAGATTTATGAGAGAAGGCCCCTTTGAAATGATATTTTCACACAGCTTTGTGCTCACACAAAATATCAGCTCTCCTGCCAACAGTGGTGACTTTCACACAATTCTAGAATGCAAAGTCTAATGGGGAGCTCTTGACAGCTGACTCAGAAAGACATTTTGCATTAAAATTACACCAAACACCTGCAGTCAAGGAGTAAGACAAATGTTCTGTTTATCAACTACAGGGCTTCTAATGTTTACAGTGTGAAGCATATTACAAAATCCTTGTACTAGTCATGTTTACTTCAATTAAACATTCCCCTAAAAATATGTTTTCTATGTATGCAATCCATTAGGGTGTTCTGATGTGGGGTGGGGAATTTTTTTTTTTTTTTTGGGGGGGGGGGTTGGTGGGGGGTGATGTGAGGCAGTATTTTTTCAGGTCGGGGAGATGTGTAGAAAACAACAGCACTGAGAACTGCCTAGCTCCACTTGGTCGGAGAAAACATGTTGTGTTAAAGCAGGAAGGCTTGTCAGGGAGATGAAAGAGCCCCAGCTTGTGTTCCGTTTCAGCCAGTTAGAGAGTACAGCAGAAACCTCAGGGCAAATGGTTTCATTAAACATTAATTTGTGAAGCGCTTTAAAGTTAAGGTTGAGGCATGCTTCTGTATAAGGCATAATATTATTCATCATTTAAAAAAAAAAAAAAAACACAAACCCAAAACTGTTTTGGATGCAATTAAGGAATAATCCTAAGGCTCTCAGCAGTGATTCAACTGAATTCGGGGAGGTCTTGCATCATTTAACGCAGACAAACGCACCATGGAGCAACTCTGCATACTCTCCCTTCTAATTTGTAAGAGTTTGTGCAAAGGTTGTTCAGGGTTTAAAGCACAGGCTTTGATTCATTTGATTCAGCATCTCAAGCTTATCGACGTACCTTAGCTTCTAGACACAGCTATAAGTTGTTTACATTTATTCATGATGTGGTGAAAAATGGACAAATGGTAACATTCACAGCAAGAATAGTTAAGAAGTTTAGCACAGGATGGGTTTTATCCTTCAGTTCCTTCCTCAGGAGTGAAACGAAGGTGCTGCTGTTGCACCAAGTACTTAGGGACAGTGATGAGAACCTCTTTTCAGAAAGTGCCCAGTGAGTGAAGGTCTAAAGGGCTGTAATCCCAGAGAGGATGGCAGTGTGCAAGCCAGCACTCCAAAGCAGAGTACCTGTCCCCAGTGCTCCTCCTGGCAAAGGAGTTGGCTGGGTGGCACAGTCCTGACTGGCAACTTAGGCCAAAGCCCACCTGTGAGGTGGCTGGGACATCAGGTCAGCAGATGAGGGCTGAAATGATCTGCATGTACCCTTTGGGCTTTACAGGTAGAGCTATCTCAGTGCCAATGAATAAACCCTGCAAACAGCACCAATGCTTGAGGTTAAAAAAAAAAAAAAAAAAAAAAAAATTGTCAACCCTAAAGGTAAAAAAATGTTAAATCTATGCTTAAAAAGTCTTATTTTTTCCAATGCTCAGGACTATCTGGACCAGTTGATTCCACAGACAAGCTGGATTGATAAAATACTGTCTAGACTTCTCCATCCCCTCACTGAGCCTCAAATGGATGGCTGAAAAGCAGGAGGATCTTGTGGAGGACGAGAAAGAGGTGGTTGCACAAGAAAAACAATCAATATGGGGTCAGTGCCAGTGGTAGGCACTACCAGGTTAGGACCGTGCATTGACACCACTGCCTCACTGGCCCGAGGGGTGTCCGCTACTGTGGGGGTACCTTCACAGTTGGCCTTGCTGCTTGTGCTTTGGCACCGAGGTTGTCGCTAGTGCTTCCACCACCGCTGCGAACTCAGCAGGAATGCACAGACCAGCTCTGCCGTTTGCTCTGGCTGACGACCCTTTGCAGGACCAGCATAAACGCAGAGTAGGGAGAGCAGAACAGTGCCGCTGTCGGCTGCTGTAAACTTAAAAGTGAATTGGAAAACGATTCGCGGGGGAGGGAGCGCACTGCTTGTAGCTGCTGCCATCACATGCATGCTACCCTCACTGGGGAAGAGGTAGTAGAGAGGTATGGCCGTACCTGGCTGCACCACAAGTGCCATGCCAGAAAGGGGAGTGGCTGTGCCAAGCCAGAGGATGCAGGATACTTGCATCACCACCGCCACTGCCATCAGCGCACCCAAAAGGACGGAGCAGCCTCCGCCTTGTGCCCTCTTGCGTTACTTATGAGGGCGGAGTAGGAATTTGGAGATTGTCTCTGGATCTCCTTTGCGGCAGCCCCTGAAAACTGCAAGTTACAATGCAATTGTGGAATCACATGGCATAAATCCAGTGGGAATGGAACCTGCTAAAGTCCAAGTGTCTACAGACACAGCTTCCATGAAGCAGATCTTGAGTGGCACTGCCTTATCAGCGCAGGGAAAGCCGCAGTGCTGCCGTGTTTCAGGGAACAGCAGGAGTTTATGGCAAAGGCAGGCTTGTTCCAGCTCGGGGGTAGTTTTATTTCATGGATCCAGGTTCAGGATGAGTTTGCATCTCAGGCTCTGAAGACACATTAACAGGTTCACCATCACAGTGGCTGCATGTGCAGTCAGCTTTTCCCCCCGTAACTTCTCCAGGTCTTTGTGTCCAATAGCAGCAATGGGTCATCTCCTTACAGTTATGACTTCCCCATATCACTTCCTCCATTCTGTTGACAGATTTTCCTGCTGTGGAGGTGGCTTTCATCCATCTTATAACAGCTTTCCAGAGCCTGCCATCAAGCACCACTGAGAAGTGTTTGGCTGTTTATACTGCACTTCTGTCATATACGAGCCCTTCTGCACCTTCTCCAGACAGCAGGCCCAACTCCTGGGACTTGTACAACAGATGCTGCACTCAGCCATCATCACGGCCCTTTGCTGGCCCAGCTCCAGTAACTCCATGTACCAACAAAGCCTAAACTGGGCCCTGCACTCCACATCTGACCTGAGCAAAAAGGGTTGCCTCCTTTCAGCTGGTAGCAACACTCTTTCTAGCACAACATGGGAGAGTGGAGGCTGGCTCAGGGCCAGCTTGTTACCCACCCTGATCCCCAGCACCTTTTCAGAACTTGTCTGCACACAAGCCTCCCCTTCAAACGGGGTCATGCTCAGCACCCGGGCATTGGTTATGGAGGTTTCTTCCACACCACACCCTCACTTCACCCTGCTGTAAACCACAATGCTGGGAGAAGGCGCAGCCCAGCTCATGGGTCAGGACTGACTCAGCAGCAGGGAGAGGAAACAAACTCTTTAGTAGACAGGAACAAGGTCATCAAGTTCCAAAGACTAGCAGAGGTATTTTTATGATAAATGCTTTTCTATAAACTGTTTTGCAAGAGCTTCTAGGAAGTTGGAAGTGGTAGATAAAAACCATTTGCCCAGATCTTACAATGCAGAAAGCAGTAAGAGCACAAAAGAGCATGCCAGTCAAAGTTCTTCCCCAGGGTGTGGCAGAGTGCTTCCCTGCAACACTGTGATCAAGGCCACATCTCCACAGCCAAGCCTGCAAAAGCATTGATGTAGCACCATAGCCTGCAGAAAGATTATAGTCTTTTATTGATTTGTTTTACAGATTCAAATTTAACTTTCAATAATAAAGTTCCATAAATTGATTTCCTAATCATAAAAACTTGTTTTACACAGTATGTACAGGTACCCAGAGACTAGAGCCATACAGCACATCACTGCTATGCCACAGACCTTCACAGAGAAGAAGCCGGGGAGAGGGGCTGACTGCCATGCCATACATTCAGAGACCGAGATGTGGATATGCACGGTGCATTTGGCACAGCTCACCCAAGATTGCCCACACAGGGACAGTAAAATAATCCCAACTAAGTGATAGTGGGGATTAGTTCAACTACATTAATTCCAGGAGGAACACTTAATTCACAGTTAAACTAGTCATCAGAAGATTTGATTTAGTTGAATCAAATGCACCTGAACTAATCATTTTAGTGTCATTAAGCATCCCTCTACAGACAAATCTAAGAGCTTGAGATCTGTCTCCAACATAAACCAAGTCATTTTAGTTGAGATATGAAGAAATTTTAGGACTGAGGGGAGCTCAGGTTTCAGAAGTATTCTTTGGCAGTTTGATACAAATATAAAAAATAGATTACTTTGGAGGACTAAACTACACTTTCCCCATTTTATATCTTTACTGCCAGCACCAGAGCTGCTTCAGTGACACAGTAACACTTACGTATGGTTAACTTAAACACAGCCTTAATTTTCAAATGAAACAAAATTCATATTACAGATAAACTTCAAGACTCAAGATAACCCTCCACCACAAAAAGAGAAACTGAACATTCAGTTAGAAAACTTTCCTATGGCAAAGACAAAACCCAGGACACATTGCAGGATTGCTCATCTTCTCTGCAACAGAATAACTGGCAAACATCGGAGAACAGTCTGCAAAAGGCAGCCAACTGTACTCTCAGCATTCCGGAGCCTATGAATTGTTATTTTACATGAAAATCATTAGTTAACTGATTAAATGTCCCTTTCTCTTATGAGACAGACCACAGCTCTCACCTGTAACTGCAATCTGATCTCAGTGTGACAAAAACCTGTTAAGACATAAACCTGCAGTTAAGACTTGATGCAATCTGCTTTAAAACATTAAATCAAGCTACAACAGTTCAAATACAGTTTCACAAAGAAGCAGACCTTCATTTAAAATCTGGCAATTCCCTTTTAAAAGCAGTTGCTCTCCCTTCTAGTGACATGCCTATCCTGAAGGAAAGATTAATTCTGAAGGCTGGATGGAGGGGGAAAAAAAACACCCAGGAAACACTTCCAGAATGAAGTGCTAAAGACCTACAGCCTGCAGGGCAGGAGACTGCAACATTAATGCTTGTCTGCAGTAACAAAGCTCTAATGACATGGCTTTGTCCAACTGCTGCTATGAAGACTGTTAATTTCAAATTACCCCTAGGTATAGGAATGTAACTCAAGCAGGGCATTCCATAATGACGATTTAACTAATAGCTCTATTTAGTGATCTGTTTTGAGACACTGGAATGCAGCCCCCTTTCATTTCCTTTGTCTGTTGTAGCCTCCCAGTCACACTTCTAATATGCAGTTAGATAGAAACTCAAGAAAAAGTTCAAGCAGACTCCTCTGTTGGGGGCCATGAGCACAAGCAAGTCCCATAAGCAATGAATCTAGTTCTTCTCATATTTTTCAGCAAGTGATGCCAGTCTCAGCCAGCTTGTGCCCTTGAGAATTTTACTGAGAAAAGAGGTATACAAACTGCACTGTTTATGTTTATTCCCTAGGGAAAACTGATCTGGTGCTAAGCAGTTGCATTCAGGCTGTAGGAATACTTTGACTTTACTTTTTAAAGCAAAAGAGAGGATGGGTAGTGCTACACTGGTTGCCTAACCCTCTTACCATAGAAACATCCATTTTGTTCTAAGGAACCTTCTCAGTAAGTATTTCTAGAGCTTGACAGCTACTGCTGGCTCCATCATTACAGTAGCAGTCACTATTTTTGGCAGAACTGACCCCTCTGGAATTCACATTGTATAGTAAACATCTGAATACAGCTCTGAAATGCCTCGACCACAAATAATTCAGAAACAAACTGGCATGAGCGATTCCTTGAACTTCAGGACTTTCAGGGCACGGAGCCCTTATTTATGTTGTCCTGGAGGTTTTGTAAAAATTAATTCTTGCATGGTTTGTTCACCTGGACACACAAGTGAGTGTAAGTCAGCTCTGAAGAGCTTTGCTTGCAATACTTGTCTGTTTCATCAAGCAATCTGTGCATTTCCCCCTCCCCATAGATTCTCACGCATTCACACAGACTCTCTAGAAAGGTAAGACACTTTATTGAATTTGTTGATAAATTAAGAAAGGACTATGAACCAGACTTATGGGTCACAGGTGCTTGTAAACAGACATCAACTCCTTCCCACAGAAAACCTGACTCCATGTGCTCAGCCAGAAGTCACTTTCCCCAGCGTTGCTCACAGGCTGCATAGTGATGGAGGGCAGAGAAAAAGTCTTCATAGCTGATGTTCAGGTGGGAAGGCAAAGAACTGAGAAAGCAAGGTAAAAAAAAGTTCAAAGGACCTTTTATAAACATCACATGATTAGTATGGCCAATCAGGAACATCACTACTTAAACCAAGTCATTCGCTGAGTAACCTTGTGAAGCTGTTCTCACTCAGCTCTCAGTAACTAAACCAAACTTGTCACCCCCAAAACCAAAACCTATCCATTAGATTACAAAGAGCACTTCAGACTAGTGAGGAAGCTGGAGAAACACAGGTCTGCCCAGACATGGTAGTGTCCCATAAATGCTCTCAGGCTCAATACAGCAACTCGGTCAGTTCAGTTATAACCCAAGTTATAAAGTACTCTAGGGGCACGATCATTTCACGTGATCCTGCTCCTCTTTAGATCCTGTTAGAAACCTGTGAGCCACTCACAATGAACATGACCAGAACTGAGACTGCACCACAGACTAGACGGTAGCAGAAGTTGTTTCTTAAAATTTGAAGAGTGAAGCCTGCTGCTGCCTAATTGTAGTTGAAGCAGCAAAGAATGTTTCACAGCTTCCATTCGTTTCTCAAATCTCCCCAGATCAATCTCCAGACACCTTTATTTAGGCAGATCTCTTCTCATGGCTATTTCCGTAACGCAGGTCACAAAGACTTGGTTAGTTACATATTATTCCAACTTGCTCCACTGTATTTACAGACAACTCACATGATCTCTGTCAGTCTGATGTGCCATGGAAGGAATCCTAACGTGCTGTCCACAGGACCAAACTTCAAGACTAAATCAGGATCAGGAAATCCATTTGCACCTGTAGGAACAAGTTAAAGTTGGCTTTACTAATCACCAGAAGATGTTTTAATTCTAAAACCTAGAGTTTCAGCTTTTTTTTTATTAAATGCATGTTTTTAAATCAAGTGATACACCACACCTGAGGACAAGTTAACAATTAAAAGCCCATGAGGACAGGCTGGTCTTGCACTACCTGGCCAGGACCAACTATGCAGCAGCTCAGGCAGCCCACACGGGCCCAGCTGGACTGCTGCTTTATGTCAGGTAGCCTTCAAAGGCTTGGTAAGGAAGTGATAGGAGCAGTTCTATTATTATGAATAAAAGCAAACCTTAACACTGCTGTTTAGACTGACTTGTTCTAGCTATGACTGGCCAACTTGATTTTAGTAGCACAGAACATGCTGTACCCTGACCCACACCTACTACAGTCCTAACTCAACTATGTGGAGTTGCAGTCAAGCAGAATAAAAGGACTATTAAAAAACACTGAAAAGAACCACACTTGGGGAGATTCCACTGAAGGACAACTCGGTACTACAGACCCTCAAGAAAAGAAGTTGTTAAAAACACTGTCAGATTAATTCTCTCAGTACAGAGCTAGACAGTTTTAACAACTCTTACCAGGAAAACTTGAAATTGTTACAGGTAACAGCTTTCTGGTTAGATGAGTGAGAAACATGATAGGGATACTGACCTACTCTAAAACCAGACAATATGACCCATTCCTGGGCTGGATAACACTGAAGGACATTCTAGTGAGAGAATCCTACTCATCTGAGGTTGAAGACAGTGAGTGGTCAAATGACACTGTCACTTCCATAACCTTCTGCCATGCCTGAGCTGTTCCAGGCTGAAACTGGCAGATAGGCAATGAGCAGTTTTATTCCAGCTTACCAGGGAAACGATTAGAGCAAGACATGAAAACCAGTATAGTACCCAAAAGGATACCCAAGAAGGTAAGCTCTTCTTCATGCACCTACCTAGCTCATCTGAAAACCATTCCAGCAGTCATAACCCTACTTTGCTATAATGCTGCAATTAGATTACGGCCTGCTTCTTGTTACCCCTTCCATCATCCACTAATTCTACAAGTTAACTGCAAAAATGCACCGCACAGTGCCTGCTTTTAGCAGTTTAATACTGCCTATTTGCTGTGGAATTCAGGTGTTATTTCTCCATCCTTTTCTCACTTGTTTACAAAACAAAACCCCAAAGCAGTCGATCTAAATATAGATTTAGTTGTAGAGGAACCGTGGGAATAACAGAATAGGAAACTAAGGTCCTGTCAGATTTCACTCCACACAGGTTTTTAAACTGAACCTGGAGATAAGGAGTTCACATCCTCCCTCCCCAGTGCATTATCAGAATAGTAATCCTTTTACCAGAGGCAAAGTAGCTATTTTCACAAGCATGTGCATTTCTGAAGTATTTAGATATGAGTGCCTTGTGCCATAGTCCAAATCTTATCTCCAAGTTAAGAAAAAAAAAAGACAAAGCAAAAGCCACTTGTGTTGAGAAGCTAGTATGTTAGTATGAGAGAGCTGTGCAGGGAAGCAGTGAATACTTAGAAGTGGGGACTCTGGAGGAAGTGGACAGCTTTACTCATCAGCTGATTCAGTAGCTGAGTACTCCTCAGCTGGCCAGTTCAGCAGCAGGATCTTCAGCACTGGAATGGCTTTTCAAACAGGGAAAGACCAACAGAGAGCCCAGTTAATGCTAACATTTCCTTCTGGTTCCTATCTGAAGGAAAATGAAAATGTACAGTGTAGTATTACTGTCAGAACAGCATATGCAAAACACTGCTGTGCTTTCCACTCTGCACCCAGTCCTCTACCTCACACATCAATACTACAGATACTCTGCACACGAAGAATCCCTGAGAGCTGCTAGCACTCTTCCAAGTTTAGCATATATTACATAGAAGCATTTGGGAGTAGACTCCAAAAGAGACAAAAAGGACTTAGATGGGACAGGACATCCTGTCAAGGAACAGCAATGTAGCAAGATCTGTTCTAGGTCAGGAACCCTGCAAGGACAGCATGAAGGAATTTGTAGGGCTGACAGCACTACCTTTGCCTTCTCCTTGTATATTTTGTAGGGCAACTTGAACATCCTTAATTTACAGTCAACATCTTTGCTGGAAAGGCTGATGGCAAGTAGAGATAACATTCTAATGCAGCTGGTACCTACTTTTCCAAAACCAGAACTGGTTAGCTGAGGCACTGCTCAGAAGAAAGTATCTTACACTGGAGAAAACTACAGCTGTAAGAATTAGAGAATCTGATTCTGATTAAGAACCAGAAAAGCTACATGACAAGCTACAATCATACCATTTTAGGACTAGACTTCAATAATTGCATCCTAAGTAAGAACAGAAAGTTATAAAGCTATAACAATTATTTAAATCAAAATGTAAAACCCCAGAAACTTACGGCAGTCATCATAAGCACAGACTCTAAAAATGCAGCTACTGAAGGTCTGGTTTCAAGAACTCACTAAACTTAGATCAGTAACTTACAGGTGTTCACACACAATACCTTTTCATTAAGGATGTTCAGGAACTGTATTTGCCTGCAACTAAAATAAGTACTTCTGTAAGCTGTTGTTAAGTATTTACCTCCAATTGTCCTAAATTTTGAAGCCAAACATATTAATAAGGACTAATCGTAGATACTATCTTTGGTTATTAGCCACAGATTAAGCCAACCATTAAAGTTTTGAGAGTTAGGAGGTCTGAAGTTTCTCTTTCTGTGCTCAGATAGCATACATAACTTGAACAATAAATCTGCTCAGTTTTAGATGGACTTTTAACATATTCAGGCACTTAAATGCACAGACAGAAGAACACAATTAAGTGTTTGAGGAGCTCCAGCTAAACACCACTGGCCAAAATACACACACAGGTACCAACTGTTACCAGTTCTTCACAAAATGAGTGGCTGTTTTAAAGAAGCCATTTCCTTAAACTGCCTTTGAGGTATAACGGGACAGATGTCCAAGTGACCTCTTCAGGTTCAATAATTCTGTTAGCGTGATGATATCATGCAGCAGGCTGAGAAGAGGGATAGAATTCAGTTTGAAATTAAGATCAGTGTCCAAATTGCCAGAAGTCAGTCAGCAAAGCAATTCAGCTGTCCATCCCCCACTTGAAAAAAAACACTCTGAAGCCCAGTTAAGGGGACCCACAACGTGCCTGCAGACATCCAAGCTGAAGTGTGCAACATAAAACCTGAACGCTGTCAAGCTAACTACAGCTACCATTAACATGCATGGATCACTTAGGAAAGCTGAGTAACTATTTCAGTTCCATTGCACCACAGGTGAAGTGGAGGCTTGCTCTAAACTACCCTCCCTGGTGAGAGATTAGGGCAGCCCTGCCCTTTTCATGGCTATTGCACATAGCCATGCACCTCAGTGCAGAGTCAGTAATCCATGAGAGTTAGTCATGAAGATACACAGCAGCAGATCAGTAAGTGTTCCGTCACTTGCACTCAGGGCGATAATTAGGCAGCAGTAACAGCTTTGATGACTGTAACTAGAGCTGGGAAAGACCTGCTCACATCCAGGTTTGCAACATGCTAACTTGCTACAAGTAAACTTAAGTCTGGTTTCAGGTGATTCTAACACTACTTTTCAAAAAGTTCATCACAGAACATTACACAGAAGTTGTAAGCTCTGCAGAGCTAAGAGTCTCCAACTCAGCATAAGATTTCTCTTTTTGCCTTAAACAAAACACTCAAAAAGGAATCAACTAGTAAGAAATTTTTAGCAGAAGACTGATAGCAATAATCACAGCTTCTCCTGACAGGCTAAGCAGCAAGATGCATGCATTCTAAGCAAGAAGCATACTACAAACCAAATCCATCATGAACAGAGAATTCTTCCCCTCCCTTCTCCCCCCGAGACCACGTAATACTTACTACTTAGTAAGTTGTCTAACATGTTCACATCTAGGTCTGTGTATCTTCTTTGCTGCTGTGCTACCAACTGACAGAAGTTCTGAGCAGCTTTTACTATGCCTGCTTTTCCATCTTCTGGAGACAGCACCTTCAATGTAGATTGGCAATTTAAAACTGAAAGCACAAAACACAGTTTAAAAGCAACAGAAATACGGCTGGCTTGAAAGTGCTTTAGATATTCATAGGCTATGACTGAATAACTTGTAGTTTATTTAGCATATTATACAATTAGTCACACCTCATCCATCTCTTACACAGGTGGGTAGTAGACTTTTGGATTTGCTGTATTACT
Organism: Ramphastos sulfuratus; assembly: GCA_013399055.1. Classification (NCBI taxonomy): domain Eukaryota; kingdom Metazoa; phylum Chordata; class Aves; order Piciformes; family Ramphastidae; genus Ramphastos; species Ramphastos sulfuratus. The sequence continues at coordinate 215,724 of WBNM01003324.1, forward strand.
GAATGCATGTTTTAGGCAACTACTGTGAGGAGTGTTGTGAAAAGTGGTTTAATTAATGTCACTCTTGAAACAGCCATCCAGGGTATTTGCACTGGTTCTTGTACTGCCAGGCATAGCAGCAAGAAGCAGGTGCCCAGACAGTAACGTGGTGGGGATGGAAGCAGTGCAGAAAGATGCAGCCCAAGGAAGCTAAAAAAAAAAAAAAAAAAAAAAATTCAAATCTCTAACTCCTGCCCTGAAAGAGGAAGGTGTTATAACAGCTACTGAGGACATTCATGTGACAATGATTTAGCTGGGGCCCTCCCTGAGTAAGACCAGAGGATCTTTCAGCAGCACTTCAACACTGATGCAAGAATTGCAATATCAATAAAAGATTGCTACACATAAGCTGGGAAGGAGGTAACTACAGATTAATGGGTGAATTCTGGTGTGAGTATGTCTGTGACTTAAGAGAACATTTCACAACAACCCTATTGTCTGTACTATTGGGAGGTAAGGCTCTCCTCACATTATATGACTTGCACCATTGTTAGTTTTGGTAAAGTACCCAAGAGGTAAAAACTACTGAAGCTGAAAGCTACAGATAAGGTACTAAACACAGCTTGCAGTGACTGAGTTAAACACTTGTGTGGACAGATCAGACTTCACTTGTTACAGCCAGATACTTCTTGTGATGTACTACATTTTGAACAACTTCCATAATTTCTGTTACTCAGCATACCTACAAGTAGTAAACCTTAAAACACTTCTACATACAAAAACTGCTATCGGCATTTCATTTTTAACTTACACTCTTCACCTGCCTGGTGTATGCTGGTTTGAGGCTAANCATTATATATCATTAAGGCAACCAGCAGATTTGCTCTTTGCCTTCTTCCTTCCTGCTTTGTGGTATGCATTTGGAAAGATGGAAGCATCCACACTTAACTTCACGTCAGTTCCCTTACACTTACTCCAGTGCTGTTTCAACTCTCTCCAAGTAATTAATCTCAGAGACAGGAGTGGAGCTACACTGACATATTAAAGGAGTCATGGCACAAGAACCATGCTCAAGGGAAGCTTAGACTGTTCAGTAACAGTTACTCATTGTTAACAGCAAATATACACAACACAAGTTTAATACTAGCCCAAGAAGGCTGCATGTGTCCTGATACTCAGTACAAGGTCATTGTACACTGGAACATGTATAATAAAAGCAAGGTTATGATTTATATACAGATATTTAGCCATACCAGACTCCCCCCCCTCAAAATTCATCTTACCTTCATCAGCTTTGTCTTGATTTGCAAATTCCATCTTGTACTTGGAGCAATCTAGTCCTAAGAGTTCTTGCTGCTGTTTTAAAATTTCATCCATCAATCTCGAGTTATTCCTCTTGAAAATACCTTTAAAAAAAAGTTGCATTGTCAACTCCTATAAAGAGTGCTACAGAACAAAACTGATGCTGGGCAGCATGAAAAATAATCAGGCAGCCAGCACTGGTTTCAAACTGGAATTCACAAGTAAGTTCAGAATCCACAGCCAGTGCTGTTGTACGTGACTCCTGCCAGTGACCTTGGAAACACAACTCTCACATGCTTCACATCCTCGTTCACTCAGCTTGGCTTTGACTGCAAGATGCATAAAGGACAGTTTATGACTGACTGCATTGGACTTACCATGCTAGCAATAGTTTGAAATAGCAATATCCTACCAGCACAGGACCCTCAAATCACATTAACACCAAATTTCACAGACTCAACAGAATAGGGATGGCATCTTCAATACCCACGTTGCTGTAGATTTGCAGTTCCAATCTGCTACCCCTTACTGTCACTAAGGCTGCAGGCTAATAAAGCTGGTCAACACGCACCAAGAACCAGAAGACTAAATCGGTCTATCAGAACACAGCAACTGATGCCATGGCCAATGCCCTAGATTTCCTAATGGCAGAATTTCACAAGCTGTGTATTCCAAGAAGTCAGTGCCATCCCCAAGAGCTTGTTACATTTACACGTCAATGGTAATTGTGAGTGCAAGAAATAAATAAAAAAATGCTCAAACATACTTGAGCTCCTGTTCTAAAATAAATTCCAGCTCCTGAAAGACACAGCAGCAATAATTCTAATTAAAAGCCACAGTATTCTGCCTCACTCAGTGCACAAGAGACTCTCAATGTATATGTCCTGCCAGAGGCAATGTACATGGGCCACATCCACCTTTCACTTTAAGAATTACTTTACCAGGCTGTGGCTCAGAGAAACACTTCCTTCCCTTACAGAATCTCCAAATGTCTTTAGCATTCTACTACAAACTTTGAAAACATATCCAAGTTAATTCTGGAGGGTGCTACTACTAATCTACACGTGATAGTGCACAGGAGTGCATGAGTAGATCAACACAGTAATGGAATTTAAGTTCATAGGCAGCAAGACTTCAGTTTTGATTTAAAGATCTCTTCCAATTTTTGTTCACAGTCTTCCATGTAAGTTGAAAGCAAGTCCATAATGTTTTCAATATTACAGACAGTTAATGTTTGACAGGAGATCTAATAAATGTTAGCAATACAACAGCTGGTCCCTGTTAATTGGGGAAAATTTCAGCCCTACTACTGTTTTTAATGTAGAACAAACACATGAAACTGTCACTATTACTTCTCATTAGCAAATTTGGTTTTGAAAAGCAAGAAGCATTGCTCAGTCAGAACTCTGCAGCCTATGCAAAATGGTGCAAATGTGCATATTTAAGCTAATTAACTGGTTTAGGAATTATGCATATTCAAAGCAACAAGGCACAAGACTTCAGGGCTTTTTACGAGGTTGAGTTTGGGATTTTGGGGGTTTTGGGGTTTCTATGTTTTTGTGGGTTTTTTTTTTTTGGTCACAATCATGGTGCTGTTTTTTTAAACTACCAAGAATTGTGAGCTGTTTGTAGAGATCATTTTTGTTTACAACACACACTGCAGATGTGCTGTAGATCACCGGTCCCCACTAGAGCTAAGGCAAACCAGAAGTGGTTTAGCTTCCAGCAAGAGTTCTCCACCACACAGGTCTCCTGTAGAGCAGGTGCCTTTTGCTCAATTTTACACCAGTTAGAAGCCATTCCCCCTTGCAGACAGCTGTGGTGCTGCAGTATTTTAGGGTTAGGGACTGACACATGGAGGTTGTAATTAAGAGGCTCAGCAGAAGCAAGGCTCAAAACTGACAGGAATTGCCAACAGCAGGGGAACATCAGCAACACATCAGGTGGTGTCAACTATTTATTCACTTGGCTACACCACCACAACCACTACCTGCTAATGCCTTGGTACCATCTCCCAGTTCAACATCCTCACTTGCCCTGCTTTTTTAAAACAGAACCTGGTAAAACACAGAAGAGGCAGATGTTCCTTACTAGAGAAGATCTTAACCACAGTTAAGCCAAGGAAAAATATTCTGCAGCGTTTCAGTTATTAGCTTTTTTTGCAACCATAAGGAAAGGTTATAAGGTAATAAGTCTATTTTAAGCATCAAACTATTAAGTTTGATGAAACGTATCATAACCCACTTCACAAAACTTGCATGCAAGAAACTGTTCTAACTTATGAACCACTTCTGCCTACATCCTTGTGTAGGATCATGCTGGTTGCAGCGTAACAGAGGAAAGCAGGAATTGAGCCATTACACTGGACTTCACAGTTTAACGAGATCTAGAATGACATCAGGCTTGACTATTCCAAGAGCCTAGAAAAGATACAATCCAAGGCTGAAAGCGGCTGAAGTCACTTAGGTTTCACCCACTTTAAAGCCACTTAAGCTAGTGCTAATCAAACAGGAAGAATTCAAGTTAGAACTTAAAACCTCACAAGTAGTTCCTCCCATATTTCTTCTTGGAGGAACATTCTGTACCAGAACAAGAGCACATCAGCAAGAGATACTACTTTATTATCTATAGCTACGTTCACCCTTTTAATAGAAGCCATCTGACAACTCTTCCCAACTCAACAAATCACAATTGTTGAATCTGAAGTTTTGCTGCGATCCCATGTGATACTGATATGTCAGAAGCATTCAGTGACACAGCACCACAACGTATTTATCTCCTCCAAAAACACACTGAGCACCCAAAGCATTTTGACAGATTCATCAGCTGAAGTACCAAGTAACGTGGAAGAGACTAAAAGCCTATGTTTGGGGCTAATGAAATAATTTCTTCTCCTTACTGCATTTCGTCATTTCAAAGGGTGTAAGAAAACCAGTCAGATGTAAAGCAGGGCACTGGAAAACTAAGCCCAGGTGAAAAGTTCTGAAGGCAGTCGTACTCTGGGCTTTAAGAAACTTTCTGCCTAAAGCACCTATCTAGGAGCAAAAAGTGCTCAAATACCAAGAATCAGCAAGCTCCTGGAAAGTTCTCTACACTTGCCCCTTCAAGGAAAGCTTCACTGACAGGCAGAAGTAACACTCAAGAGCTCTGGGTGGCAAAGGATCAGAAGAACACTTAGGTACATAGCATCAGTCAAAGGTTTCTGCTCTCCAGAAGATATGTTAACTCCTACTACACTTGCACAATGGCTGCCAGCATAGTTGCCAATCCTATTGGTGGAAATCAATACAGAAATCCAGAAGTAAACCCTTGATCAAAAGCCTAACATTTTTGTCTATCTGGATTTAATCACCAAGGTGCACAAGCAGCATTATGTTTATTATGGCTTTGTTCCGCTTCATCTTAATGAAAATTAAGAGAATGAAAAGGGCCCCAACACATGAAAGGCAGCAGAAGCATGTCCAATGTAGGACCCCAGGCCCTCTGGGGAGGAGGTGAGGGGGCGGGGGTGGGAAATAAAAACAAAAACCACAGTTGTGAGCACTGCAAGTCAGAACACCATGTGTTTGTTACAGTCCGAGACAGTTACTTGCATTATGGTCATCCTGCATTCTGCAAAGACTTCTACCCCACTCTTCTGGCATATTGATCTTGAGACTCAGAGAAGACAGCCAAGTACCTCATTATGTTCCACAAGTAATAGCCAACACATTCAAAATCTATTGGGTTCTGTAATTGCCCATGAGAATCAGTACAACTCCAGCCAAGTTGCCCTTGCAGTTCCTGGTGCAGCTGCTCTAACGCTGTCAGCCAGCATGCAGCTACTCATTTTGACACCCAAGAATACAGAAACAACCTTCTATTCAGTACTTTGGTTGAAGAGACAGAAATTCACTGCTACAAACAAACAGCTTATCTGGCACTTCTTCATTAAAGAACTTGATGTTTCTCTCTCTTCCTACAGAAGGGGCAATTAAGGACACATTAATTCAAGCCTTCTACAGTAAGCTGACAGTATTCCTTCCAGAAAACACAATCATGGAAGACCACTCTTGCAATCAGCTTCCTGATGCAATCAGAAGAATCTCAGTACTACAACTGAAAACAATGAAGGAAAACGAAACTAAAGTATACCCCACTACACCTAACAGATTCACAGCACTATTTCCTACTTCACCACTGCTAGCATCAGTGGGTACATCTTTGATCATCAAATAGTTGGTACATTTGTGTGAACAGAGAAACTTACTGAAGCGATTCAGCAAAACCAAAAAGTCTCATCACCTGAGAAGATGGAACAAGTGCACAGTGTAAGGTTCATCCTCTGATAACAGCAGTATGAGCAAACTGTACCTAATTTTATTCACCCTCACTATGTTGGTATTACTGCTGAGGTTCCACACATCACCATTACTCAGAGCAGGATTTAGCAACATCCTACTTAATGACAAGCCTGTGGAAACACAAGATGTTCAATCCAGACACTGTAAGGAGCTTAGCAACAAAGGAAAGGCAATGTATCTGCTACTATCAGAAGTAGGAACATACTCAAGCCATATGAATGACTTCCTGCTCTCTCTCCAAACCAGTTCAGAAGGCTTTGTTGACAAAATGCTGTGCAGAAAGCAGCTGCGGCTGCTATCCCAGAGAACCCACTGAACATCCATGAAGAACACTGATGTGTAACAACAGGCTACTCATTTCAGTGGCTTCTGCCAGACTTGGAGTTGATTTTACGTTTTCTTCAAACTATTTTATGTGCTCTGCATTGTCTTGCCTTCTTCAATCATGTTCCAACAAACTGGACTTTAAGCTAGCAGTTACATCAGCATATTCTGGTATGAAAGGACTAAGAGAAGAATGACCTACTGAGAACAGTTATGGCTAAAGTCGCAAGATCTTACCTATATTTTCAGATTTCAAAAGGTGTAACAAGAACGTGCAGCTTCAGCACGAAAGTAACAATACACAACAAGAGCAGCAAATAATCTCCACAACATCTTTTAGCAAACCCCTAAAAGCGACAATTGTTCTGCAAGATTATCTCAGCTACACTGCTCTTCTGAGGACACGGCCTTGTCATTTCTTGCCATCATTTTTATAAGCTTGTAACAGTCAGTCTTAGATCTGACTGCATCTCAACATGTATTGGGGAAGCCAAAGTAGCTTCTCCACAACAAAAGCATCAGACCTTACAGCAGCACTGACTCCTGCCTGTCAGATCTGACACAGTGGCTACCTAAATAAAGCACTGGTTGATGCCTTCTCTATCCTCAATGTTGAATAGTTGCAGTCACCAAGAAACACACCTCATAGTTGGATCTGCTCCTTAGTTCTGTTCTTATGCACATGTGTGCAGCACAACAAGCCTAAAGCCAACTAAGCATACATATATAGCATATTAAACAACACTGCAGTTAGATTATTTGAGGTTAGACAGAAATCAGAGATTCTGTGCAGTAAAATGTCTCTTCAGGCTGAGGGAAGCTCTCACTCATGTTTGGTACTAATGCTTACTGCTCTGCAGCATTTAACCTGGTTGAACGCTTCCCAAGGTGAATAAAAAAATATCAATGCAAAATGACTTTTCTGAAGGTGCTGTCCTTTCTCTGTGTCCTTGACTGCTTATGCAAGCATTTTATGCCATTCCTTGGCTTCCAAATGAGGAAGTGTTCTCCCAATGAAAAACAACATAAGCTCCACAACAGCCCTGCACAGATGGCCAGTTTAAACTGCTAAGTGACTGATATTAAGCCCAGGGACTTTAAAGAGAGCTTAGAGAAGTTAGTGAAAGTCAAGGCATTTAAGTCTTGAATCACACATGAAAGATCAGACAGGAAACAGAACTATTAATGACAGTGGCTTTAAGGAAAAAAAAGTATCACAAATACCTATGCTCAAGGAAAAGCCTGGATACCTCAGATGATTTTTGCACACTTGACGATAGCCTCCGTGTACTTACACAGGATGTACTGTTAAGTTTTACCCTGAAAGACTGCTAGAAGACAACTATTACAGCCTGTACCTCTGACCTAGCAAAAATGTAAAGAGTTAAATTTGCATGATCCAGCCAGACATCAGAAGTTGCTCAACTCGAACAGTACAACACTGATCTCTTACCATCTCACCATTGATAGCATGAGCAAAAGGATCTTAAGCATGAAGCTTTCTGAAGCAGCAGAGCACAGTCCAGCTCATTATCAGCCCTTCTGAGTTGACAGTTTGCCTAGTCTCTGTTAGACATCAACAGCTGAGTGAAAGCTTCACTTGAGAAAAAATCTTGAACATGGCTGGTTTCATCTCCTCAGTAGCAAAGGACAGGTATGAGGAAGACAGATTAGTTCTGTGATTATGCCACAAAGGATTAAATCCTAACTTTGTGAAATAATCTCTTATCTTGAAAATACTCAGTGACATAGAACCACTGTATGTGGAATAGTTCAGTCTTGTATCTGAGATCCAGCAAGACCACTGTAGATACGGAAAAAACACTGAAGTTTCTACAAGCACTGGCTCAGAGTTAACTTAAATGCCAAGTGGCACCAACACTTATACCAAATAGAGACTATGCAATACAGTTTATAAGGACAGCACACAGGTTAATTGCTTTTCCATCCTACCTCTTCGAATGAGAAAGTGCATGGACATTAGTGGCTAATCTCATTCAACCACTTCTGCAAGCTCTTCTCCACTACCAGCCGTGGCTCTCTGGCATCAGCTGTCCCTAACAGCCCAAGCGCCGGGACAAGGATCTAGAAAGACTCCAGCACCTACCCCTACTCCAGGGAGCGGGCAGGACCGGATCATGCCGGCACAGGAGCCACGGCAAAAGGGCACTTCGTACACTCGCCAGGCTTACCAAGGCCTGGAGCTCTGCAGAGCTCAAGCAGCTGCAGAAGAAAGGGAAGGAGCTGCCAACAGCGAGGCTGGCAGCCGGCTCGGGAAGACCCCGGCAGAGGAGAGCCTCCCACCAGACTGTGGCGCAGTCAGTCCGGTGCCCGCGCCGGGACTTAGGGCACCCCCGCGCCCCATCTCCTCCCTCTGCTCACCATTATGGTCGTAGACGCTGACATAGGAGATGCCCACTGCCATGCACCACACTACCAGACTAGCCATGTCCGCGTAGCTCGGCTCCTCTTCGGTCACCACTAGCCCCATGTGCACCGGCAGCTTTGGCAGGGCGCGCCCGTCCAAGCGCCACCGCTGCCGGACTTGCGCGGCGGCCGCGGGTCGCCGCCGCCGCGCCGCTCCCACCTTGCGGAAGGCGAAAGCCCCGGCGGCGGGCAGCAGGAGGGCGCAAGAGGCGGCGGCGGAGGCGGCNGCAGCGCGCGCCACGCCAGCCCGCCCGCCCCGCTCATGGGGGGCGCGCGCGGTGCGGGGCGGCGACGCCGCCGCCAACCGACAGGAGCGCGCGGGGCAGTGGCACGAGAGTCGTGGTGCGGAGCAAACCGACGAGGTGCCTCAACCGCAGCGCGCCGCCCGCCTCGTCGTCATCGCCGCCATCTCTTCACTGAGTCCGCATCTCCCACCCGGCAACCTCCGCCAGCGCAGCCATCTTCCTGCTTCCCCTCTTGATCTTTTACCTCTCACCTCGCCACATGCAAGGCGACGATTGGCCGCCACTCACGCTGTCGCCACTTCCGGCCGCGGAGAGCTAATGACGTGGCCCAGAGGGACGGGACAGGGTGGGGCCAAGAGCGGAGGTGGGGTGCGACAGGCACGGGGCGTGACCGAGCTCCGCCCCTCAGATGGGCGGCACTCGGGGAAGGGGCTGCGCCCCCTGGCGGCTGTCGCTGGTGGCGACCCAGCCCGTGGGTGGGGTGGCTGGGGTGGCTGGGGCGGGAAAGGCGGGCAAGGCGGGCGGTAGCTACAGAAGCGGTCGCGGTGTGGAGGAGGACCATCGCTGGTCTCTTCTCAGTTCCTCGCCTCCTCGCTCCTTCTGCGCCGGGCAGCAAGAGTGCCCAACCTTCCGGCTGCTTCGGTGGCTTGTCTTAAGAGACTCTCCCAGTGTTCAACCCTATGCCTTGGTTTCCTTGGCGCCGGTGTTGGAGACAAGAAGAAATCCGAACACCAGAGAGGCACCCAGGCCTCACGGGCTGCCTTCATAAGTGTTTCGAAGCGTGCAGTGCATGCTGACGATAGAGTTCCGCGGCGCCGGCATGGGAACTGGGGCTAGCCCGGCCCAAACAAACCCACTGAGGTGCCCCTGCGGTGGCCAAGGCAGAGAAGCCACGGGGGTGCCTGACCTGTTCTGTAGTTTCCCATAAAACCTGCAGTCCCCAGGTTTTTTCTGCCCTGGCTTGTAAGGACCCGCAGATCTGAAGATGACAAATCCCACTGCAGGCAAAAGACAGAGCAACAGGCTTGTTAACAAGCTAGCTCTGTGCCCTTGGGTGGATGGGTGGCCTGGAATGACACAGCAAGGTATTTCAAGTCCTCTGCTAAAGGAATCCACCAATGTAAGACAATGAAAAGTTCTGTATCACAAAATACTGCTCTTGCTCAGGAAATAACTACTTCCCAGACTTGTTTGCCAACATTAGCCAGTGAAAATAAGTCAGTCAAAGCATGAGGAAGGCTTACTGACTTCCTGAAATCTTTAGTTACCCAAAAATTTTGAGGGCTGCTGATAAAAAATTAACTTGGGTCTTTCTATTCCAGTTGTGTAGCTTCGTGTGTTGAAGGAAACCCAAGTGTCAACTGCAGTTGCATAGGTGACGTAAACAAAGAGCTGCACCGACACCTGACAAAACAGCCTCTGTGATGTGAGTGATTGCTCCGTTACTGAATGCCAGCAGAAGATAAAGAACAATAGAAACTGTTTGGTTTGAAAAGTAATTTGCTGGAGCTATTACTCCTCAGTTATCAGCTGAGATTTATGAACTGCCAAGAAACCCCTTAGATGATTACTGTTTGCAAGATGCTGGTTTTACTGGTCTTACTAATCCAATTTTGTTTAGTTTTCAGGCACTTTGGGAACTAATTGATAAAATTTGTACACACATCAGAGTTTATACATATACCATTAAGTTGTTTTTTGGGGTTTTTTTTGCATGCAAAAGTCTGGGAGCAGGAAGGGGGACACTTGCAGTGTGTATTAAGACCACCTAATCTAGTATACTTGCAGCACCTTGCACAATATTGTAGTCAATTCATCTACCAAAATAAACTTCTCATAAAATTTTGTGTCACCCGAATATTTGCCAGGCATAGAGATCTGTTTTCAGAGAATCTTTCTTCTTTCTTATTCTATTTTACAACAATAGAAATGGGTCAGATTAACCACAGTCTTTTCATTCCTCACTAGTAATTTACTTTGTAAGTTGCATTAAATCTCATTAACCAGAACACTGATTCTTCTGTTGGATTTGCTGTGATGAAGATGAGCCTACTATGTTTTGCCTGCAGCTCAGCTAACGTAGTCTAATTTAAAATAATCTAAAATAAATGAGGCAAATATTTCAAAAGTAAAAATCTCTGAACAATCCTGAGAAACTGCCCAGATCAGTGTAAGTCTCCATCTCAAACTGCAGACTTAAGAGTTTTAATCTATTGAATGCCAGACTCCTAGTAATAGCATCTTGTGGTATTGAAGGCTTTTATTTATGGGGATTTTATGCAAGTCTAAGAATGTTCTACTCTGAAAAGGTCCCTACACAGTTACAGACTGCTTTTGTAAGAGATACTAATTGTATTCTTACTTTCCTCAAACTACATAGTACTAATGGCATAGAAAAACAACTTTTTTTGTTTTTACAATTTTCAGTTTACAATGGAATCCTTACTCTAGACCTTCTGTTACCAGATGTTACCTCTTATAGTACAAATTAAAGAGGAAAATGGCAGCTCAGCAGGCTGGTTGTCAGTAGAGATGCTGGTGGTGGTGGGCAGCTCTAGACAACATTACGATTCACCATAAACTGAGAGGCTAATCTAATTCATAATCATAGTAATCATCGTCTGTGTTTACTACAACACTGGAGGCCTCACTGGGTTTCATTTTCTTTCTGTCCTCTTTGCCTCTTTCTATGGAAGACACATTATCTTCACACTGCTGCAGAATCTTTCTGGAAGACATCCAACTTTCTCCTCGGTTTTCTGCTGGTGCCACACACTGCCCTCCCCTCACATCTGTTCCTTTGGCCACCAGTGCTCTTCTGGTTCTTAGAAGGTCACAGGTGCAGTTCCAAGGGTTTCCATCTAAATACAGATGACGAAGACGAGGTAAATACTCAAAGACTTTGCAGTCCAAGCCAGATATCTTGTTATTCCGTAAATTTAAAACCTGAAGCTGTTTCAAGTCCTTCAGCTCTTGTTCTCCAACATCCTCTATGTCATTCCCCTTTAGATCCAGCCTAGCAAGGGTGTCTGGAAGTCTGAATAAAAAGAAACACAAAGGTGTTACGTTCATCATACTGATGCTGTTTCTGTAATTGGTATTTGGTGGTGGATATTTGCCCAGGCACATCTGATATATCAAAATAAAACAGTCACTAACAAAAAATGTATCATCTTTGCACACCTGCAATGAAGATGTGGTCCTGAAGTGTTCAGTCCCAGGAAAAAAAAAAAAAAAATTCTTCCTTTTCATTCCTGCCAAAGAACTGCTAACTGTGGCACACGAACCATATTTTTAAACTTTTGGCACTGGTGACTGAGTTCTCAGATAACTGTTAGAAGTAGTACTTCTGTATATCCATGTGTACCTGCTGATCATCAGACAATTAAATCAGGTACATAAATTTTACAACTCGTCATCTTCCCCACTTCTATGTTTATAACTTCTTGAAATCTACATTCATTGCTAAGTTGAAAATACAAGTCCCCAGTATCTCCTTAAAAGCTGTACTGTTTAAAGGTTAAAAGAGAACTTCTTCCTCTTAATTATCTTGACTACAAAGGTTGTAAAATAAGATGGATTAGACAATCCCAAAGTAACTAGAAAGCATTAAACATTCCTGTCAAGCTAGACTGAAATCGAATATTTATACACCACTAAATCACTTTTGGATTATAAAGCTGCTGCCAAATAGATTCAAATGCTAAAGGACCTGATGCTAAACAAATTGAAATTTTACTGCATTATTTATTTGGGCTAGTTAAACTTGTCCACAAGCCATAAAAATAAAATTTAACAGTGCAGTTGTGTTAAAGAAGTTGATGTTAATGGAATTACTTGGCTATTTTTATGCCACCTTATTGCACAGTTTCTTGAAATAATAAAATTGCCCCTTTATATCAGACCAGCCTCCATCTGGCTTAATGAGCCAGTTCTGATAATGGCCAGGACCAGCACTTGGATGAATGTGAGAGAACCTGTAAGAAGAGCATTTGTGAACAGAGTGTGCCCAGGGGATGCTTCTTCTCTCCTCCTTTGACTGGAATTTTCTTGCTGGAGAGCTTGTATGCATTCTAAATACTTTGTGATGTGTGAATTTAATGAAGTTGGCAACGCTAATACCCACTGAAAAAGCACATTCTTGCTGGCCAGACTGAGCTCCTGAAATCTTAACATTTTAACAATGATAAACTCAGTGTGAGTTGGTTGAAACATCAGCTGTAAGATTGCCTCCTTTCCTTTTTATTGAATGTTCTATTAATTTTGTATTATGAGGGAAGAAAAAAATCTAAGTAGCAGTATAACTTCTCTGTAATAATTCTGTTGTATTCTCCTAGCAGATTCCTTTTATTCATGTGCTAATTAAACTAAGTAGTCTCACTGGCAGGGAGAGATGTGAAATGAGTAGATCCACTGGGGGCCACAGATGTAATGAAAACAGCTCTACTTCTGTGTTGAGACTGCTAACAAGAATGCTAATTAGTGCCAGTTACGGCAATGGGTTCGTGGTACAGAGAGAACTCCTACCATGACTAGGTCTGAATACCATCTTTTTTTTCTGGTTTGGCCCTCATTCTCATAAGATAAGGAGAGAGAGCTTCCTGGGAAGCTGGGACCTGGGAACCAGCCGTCCGCAGACTCACTTGCCTTGATGGAATAGAAATGAGGAGATTCTGTTCCAGTGCCAGGTTCGAGAGCTGCGCACACTGCTGAAGAGCCCCTGCCTCGAACATGCTCACAGCATTGTTGTCAAGAAACAAATGCTTCAGGTCTGGAAGTCCCTGGAAGTCATGAGCTGTCACCCTTTGAATCTGGTTGTTGCTGCAGTCGAGTTTCTGCAGTCTGCTGGGCAGCCTGAGCGGCATAGTCTGGAGCTGGTTCTTTGAGAGCTCCAGGGTTGTTAAATTAGGAAGAAGCTGGGCACCATCTATTGATGTTAGCCGATTTTCTGACAGGAAGAACTCAGACAGGTTTTCTAGGTGCTTCATGTCTCGAAGCCTCACTGTCTTAAGTTGGTTTTTCTCTAATTTTAGTGACAGCAGGGATTTAGGTAGGTCAAGAGGCACTTTTGTCAGAAAGTTGCCACTTAAACTGAGAAACTGTAGATTTTGGAAAGAAGCAAAGAAGTTCATTGGGAATGAGTTAAGTTTATTATCAGCTATGCTCAGGTACTTTAGCTTAGGAAGCTTGAGTGGTGCAGACACAGATTCCATGTTGTTTCCATCCAGAATTAGACTCTGTAAATTGCCAAGGGAGGAAAATGCACTCGGAGGGAGAGTTGCAATCAAGTTGTTCCGAATATCGAGCACCCTTAGTTTCATCAAACCTTCAAAATCAGATGCATGCAGAGTGCCAATGGAGTTATCAGCAAGTTTTAAAATTTCAAGGCCAGATGGGAGGGAGGTGGGTATTTGCTTTAACTGATTTTTGTAGAGTTCCAGGGATTTCAAGGTGCTCAGAGCTTTGAAAGTGTTGTTTTCTATTGATTGTGTGCCACTGCATGACAGGACCAGCTCTTCAAGGGCTGACATTCTCCTGAAGTCAGTAATCTTAAAGAGAAAAAAATAATTCATGTGACAGTACACTATTTATGGATTTCCTTCTTGGTTACTTCTTCTGGATGCTCTGACAATTGCTAGTATATGTTGAGAATCTATGTATCTAGAATGTTAAAGAGAAAAGCTAACAATAGAGGTATTACTATAGGTACCTGCAGTTTGCCATTATTTACTTACGTTTCTAGAACTTGGTTGTGTAAGTCCATATTGTGTCTGATTTTGAGCAAACACATGTTTGGAGAAGGAATATTCCTTTTATTCTTGCCTGGTTGTATATTCCTGCCTAGATTGTACAAAGTGGAGAGCCAGTGGCAGCAGTCTTTGCAGAAAGTAGGTGGTCATTGACATCCACTGTGCTCAACAGAATTTGCATGAGCAGTTTGAAGTTCATCACACAGCCATCTCCAGATCTCAGAAGTATTGTCACTGCAGCATGTATTCCCCAGAGGGAGTACACATACTATCAGCTCTCCCTGCAATGAACTTTTGGCAGGAAACTACAATCCAGCACATGTATTTCTTTTCTCTCCCCATTAGCTCTCCTTTTCTTTAAAGTGAAAGCCTCACATATTAAGATGCCCAAACCAAAAGGATCAGATCAGCTCAGTTTGAAAATCACCCCTGTGTGACAGCTTGCTTTTACAAGAGCTTAGGTTTAGTTAGCTGGTAATAAACAGATGCTTTGCAGTGGTAAATGGAACTTAGATGTTGACTGTGACTGTAATATACAGAGACACACTACTTGTTTCATTATTTTTCTGCTCTGTTAGAACTTGCTTGTTTACAAAGCTTACCATCTTGTGTCTCAAGTGAAGAAACAAACTGAACAATCTAGCAGTTTCCCCCAAGCTGAAATATGAGGAAGCATGCAATGAGGGTGAGCTCAGGAGTTGTCTGAGCACAGCACTTGCTTAAAGAGTATTTTTCTGAAATTCTCAGAGATGCTGCCCATTGACATAGGTGCCTGATTTCTAGGAAATAGTTTGTATGGGAATCACTGAAAGGTCAGAACAAGATGAACAGATGTTCTGCATGGGAGAGGTGGAAAGGAGTGTCCTCATCTATTTTATCTTCCCATGTTCAATAAACTTCTTGCTATAGGTTTCAACATCTCTTATATCAGTAAGAGATGCTAAGCTAACACCGTAGTTTTCATGCTATTTCCCCCAGGGCTTAGTAGCTACCAGCACATTTAACTCTGAGAGAAGTTATAAAACATATTCTACAGCATCTCAGACAGGAATCTACACAGAAGGCAGTACAAGTCCTTTTGCAGCACAGGTACTGGGTGGGAATTTTGTTCTTTGATCCTGACTGAATGCATTTGGCTATTGTACTTGTGTATGTGAAACCAGCTTATGAAGGTGACCGTCCAACGACTCATTACAGCTTCATTTATCCAACTCCTGCATGCTTTTGAGTTGTATTTCTTTATTTCTTTCTTCTTTACCTTAGCTACAAACTCCACTTTTAACTTCTGTTAACATTAGATCCCATACAGCTGTGAAAGAGAAGTCAAACTTCATTTTCCTTTAGTATCCTTAGTGGTTACTACCTTGCAGGTTCCTACCTAGCAGGTTACTACCTACTACATTTATTCTGTCTTGTAAACTCATTTCCAAGCATTTAAATATTTGATGCAATTAGGGGAAAAGTACAGATATGGAACCTCTAATGATGCAGGTTTCTTTATCGATCACATTTAAGCTCAACAAGAGAGAGCATCTCCATTAAAAAAATCCCCTTACATTCTCAACAGTAAATTACAAGGTTGCCCATTTTCTATTTTGCTATGAATGCAGCTTTGTGTTACATATAGATGTACACATATACATTGCTATATAGCAATTACAGAATTGCATGTCCAGTTTTGGTCATGATTAGGAAGCTAAACTTGCAAAGCTTTATCATGAGAAATCATATAGTCATGAACTTCATTGCTCAAGAGCAGAAAAACATAGTCATATGTGATAAAATAGTCTTAAGGAAATCAAACCAAATGGGAACCTTCGTAAGTTCAACATGTTTAAAGTTCAAAAGCACTGCTTCCTGCTTTCCCTCAGCTGATCGCTGTATGTCGCTAAGAGGCTTAGTTTTTATCTTATTAAGTGACAGAGAGCTACCTCAGGGTCAATGTACAGACATTCATTCTGTAATGATGTTAGGCTTCTTAATGTGGATTATTATAATTTCTATTTTCCACCTATTTGGTATGCTTTGCTAGGCTTTGTGACCATGCTGGTTGGGACTTAAACATTTATCTGTGCTGTTACAAACCACCCAATTTTTCTAAACCCAATCAAGACACATATGAAAGTCTATCAGCTCTCTTTTTGCTAGGGAGTAGTGTTTTATTCTCTGGCTGGCCTGTTTGTAAAGTGATACTAATACAATTTTACATTTCAAAAAGTAATAAAACTTTTGAATGACAGCACTTCAAAAATATATTTACATATCCTTAAGAAGTAGGTAAAAATAAAAGCTGCATTTAATTACTTTTTAAATCGTGGAATAAGATTCTCCCTTCATTTGAAAGCCACCACCATCTGGGAAGCTCAGTTTTCAGTTACAGGGCACTATAGAAAGAATTTTTACTGGAATTTTTCCTACCTGGAGTTGTTTAATTTTGCTGTGACTGATGTAGAGTCTCCTGGTGGTAAAGGGAATCTGTCTGGGAATCTCCGTAGCTCGGTAGCATTGCACCGACTGGGCAGGATCACAGCTGCATCTTCTTGGGCAAGCGTTGCTTAGACCACTGTGAAAAGAGAAAAAGATGACTAAAAGGTAAGATAAATACATCTTCCAAAGGAGGGGTTCTGAAATTGTCTCAGCAAAATACAGGTTGAATTAAACACCAAAGTCCTTTTATACCATGAAATCTGATAAAAGGATATTATGACTGTGTATTTTATCCCAGTGAAAAAACAGCAAAAACAATACCCTCATTGGCCTGGGTTAAAATGTTGGCAGGCATTACAAAGAGTGAGAAACTTAAACAGTGATAAGGTGCCTTTACATTTGTAGGTATGTGAAATTAGTGTTATTTATTACCTGACATCTAATCTGCAAACATCCATATTATCTCCAGTTTCCTAGTTTTGTTAAATGTGACACCATGGAATTAGTGGAGAGAAGATAAAGAGCTGTTTTATAGTGGGGCTGTAAAACCTTTGTATGTTTTGTGACCCAGTATTAGAAACAGTAAAAACACAACTACAGCCAGACTGAAGCTTTTTCACTCTTCCTCTTGCATTATTCAGACAAAACAACAACAATAATAGCAAAAAAACCTCAAAAAAAAAAACACCTCCAAAAAAAAAAAAAAAGAAAAAAAACCCAAAAAAAAAAACCCAACAAAAACCAAGCCCCAAATTCAGGCAACTATTATTTTAACGCTAAAACATTCTATTCATTTTCTGAATATGTGTAGCACAGTTGAGTGCTGCTGGTTGGTACAAGTGTTTTAAAGATTGGATAGACATCTAAGTAACCTCTGTTTGTGTAAGTCCCATAAATCAAAGCTTACCTATTCTTATATTTGAAAATAACAATTGTGAAATGCCTAAAAGCATTTAGTATAAATCGAGTGGTAGATGATCAACTAAATCTGTTTCCCTCCTTGACAGAAGGAGAGCACTAAGGCTCCTCTCAAGAGTTTTCTATTTACTACTGCTTCTCTCAGACCTCTACTAGCTGTGTCAGCTAGAAATGCAAAGTTTTGAAAGGCTTACACTTTGGCTTGATTATTTTAGGAACTTCCTATGCATTTTTTTTTTACGTTATGTTCAGCAATTTGCAACACATAAAACAGTGTAGTTTGGAAACCAAACTGATCTACTTTGCACAGTTACTTGATCCCTTCCATCCTCTTCATCGTATCTTTAGGAGTAGATAATCCCATTCCTTGAGTGCAGAAGCAGGCCAGTTATTTTTCCAAGCAGAAGAGGAAGTTGATTTGACAAATATGGAGTGGGGACAGTGCTTGATGGGAATGCCTGTTGGATGCAGCTGGGTTTACTCCCTCCTGGAGTTCCTTCTGTCTCCTTAATTTCCACTACACAGTGAGTACAGAACTGCAGCCCAGCATCTGCTAAACCCAACTGCAAGAGGAGAAACCTTTTCCTAAAGCTGCCTGTCAAATTGGTGTGTTTGACAAGCTATGGAGAAAAATCATGTCCGATCTATACCATGGTGATTAACGGAGCCAAAACGACTGGCTGAGCAGGATTAGAAATGGTGCTTTGAATCAAATCTTGTTTGGTAACTGGTTTGTGAGTTTGCTTTTTTATGTTTTTTTTTTCCCCTTAAGAGTCAAAGTACCCAAACAAAAGACAGATTGCAGGAAAAGACTGGCTTAGGGCCTGCAGAGGGCATGAGTAGGAACTTGGTCACAAGCAGCAGCAGTTTGGCAGCCAGGAGCTGCTGAGTGATGGCGTATGCTCTGAAGAATTCTTGGAATATTTAGCTACCATATGCTATTCAGTGCCTGCCACTGGTATGTGTAAATTTATACTTACTTTTTGCTGGAGGTTTTTTATTTGGATTTTGACCAGTTTTTCACAGTGGCAACAAATGGCATTTATCTTCTGCAAAGGTTACCTCTAATCAAGCACTTATCTGCTTGTTTCCACTTCACACTGGGCTGCTAAGAGAAACAATCACTAACACTGCTTCTAAAAAACATGATGTTTCCCTTAATCATCTATTGAAATAATTTGAACTGCTTTACAGAAATGTTTCTTAAACAAAGAGCCTTGAATGGTTCCACTGAATCAAGAATGTTGATCTAGATGCATTCTAGGCAAATTAGTGATACCTAATTGAGATAAAGATCATACATTTATCAAAAGTGATTTTGCATTTTCTTCCTGCAACTAGAGTGTCACAAAACCAGAGGCCTATCTGAAAATGATCTCTCAATATTTTTAAGCCAAGAATTTTGTGGAAATATGTTTCATCCATTTTCATAGTATACTGAGAACGTGCTGTCTGACTCCAGACAAGGTCATCTTCATATACTACAAACAGCTGTTGGGTGACTTAAAGCAGATTTTCCTTCCACATAATAAGGCAGGCTTCCGTTTCTTCCGCTGTGCTGGCTACACAGAGGGGATGAAAGCGATAACCTCTTTGGAACCTGCCTTATCTCAATTGTCTCCTACACTTCAATACTGCAAGATACAATTTTTCTCTCCATTTTCCCTTCAGTGTTCTCATTTGAGACTGTACAACCACACATGCAATCAAACCATTCCAGATGCTTCAGTGTTAACCACACAGAAGACGGCCTTGACACGGGCATGCACCACAGCCAGGCAGGCACAGCTGGGCAGCTGCAATTACACAAGTGTCCGGGTGAACTGCCCCTCGTGTGCAAACACACATGTTTATATTGTAAATTCCTTGTGCAGAGGCTGGGTCTAACCAAAGGCTTGTAGAGTATCTCACACAGTCTTGCCACAGGCGCTTAGATAACAAACATACAGCAGTGGAGATGTTGATCAAAGTTTGATCTTTTTTCTCCTTTTGAGTTGGGTATTACTTTGTTTTGTATGGAAATGAGTCCTCATTAAGGTAATTTATGTTTTAAGCACAAAGCAGATTTTCAGATGATTCGTGATGTACTCCAGCAATCGGTTAAAGTACCTAGGTTTAACTTTACTCAAATGTATTTACTAACAGTGTACCAGACACCTCATTCCCTAGACCTTGTCTAAAAGAACTGGTTATGTGCATGAACTATATGTGAAGAAACTAGTTGGTGATTATCTTTACCCGCTCCACATCATAGATAAGGTCAAATGAGCAGATCAGGACTTTCAGTGAAGTCCTTTTGAGATTAAAAGCATTTTGCAGATGTAAAAACTTCTTGAGTTATAATTTAGTGCAGCTGTTTGATTGTTAGACATGTCTCTTGGGCTTAGAAAAGATTCTTACTGCTAGACCAGCTGACTCCAAACTACTGCTACTCTTCAAATGTTCTTCAAATGCAGGGTTTTGGGTTTTTTAACAAAGTATACTACAGTTTACACAAAATCAATTTAATCCAACTGAAGGCCTAAACTGCCAACTTTTCTTAGGCTTATTTCCATAATAACTGCACAACTGTTTACAGAACAGATAGAGCTGTCTGGAGGCTTTTGATAGGCACTCCAAGGATAACTGGAACTGATCAGAATTTTCTGTGGGACCTACAAGTACAGTTTTGAGATAACTAAATAATTCATGTGTTTCCCCTCATATTAGTGGTATCTGCTTTTAATTTCGATTAATTTTTTACACAATATTTCTGGTGAGGAATCTAAACAGTATTGAATGATAACTACAGTATCACAACTGCAGATTTTCTTAATAATATCTAGCATTCCTTCTTATTTATCCAAAGTCCAGCAAGTATTAGACAGATAATAAGCTTTGACAGGAACTGAATTTGAAAAGCTAATCTTGGAATGCAATAAGCAGAGACAAAACCTTGTTTGACTTGTGAAGTGTAAGGACAAGCAAAACAAAGGTAGCACTGATCAGGGATGACCACAAAATTCTGATAGCAACTGTAGATAAAAACAATTTAAGACAGAGGTGGACCATCCCCTAAGCTAAGGGAAAAGGACATTTAAAAAAATGGGAATATCTGATTCTTTAAAAAGAAGCAGTCAGACATACATTATTCTAGGGTTTTAAAGGCAGTATTTGCTGTAACTGTGCTACATAGCAACTGTGGGAAACTTCTTTCTCAAGATAAGCAGGTAATGTTCAAACCTCCAGTAGACATGTATTAGCAGAAAATTCTAATGTCCAACTAAGTGATAGATCATGGTTCCATCTAAAGAACAGGCAAAGAATGTATGTCTCCAGTGTGATATCTACCAGAATCAAAGGCACAGCTAACATAAAAACTGTCCTGAAACAATTAATTTTATTGTGTGGTTGAACTAAAGTAAACAGTTATTGTTGTTATTATTATTATTATTACTACTATAGTTTACCTTTAGATGCAGCAAACATTTTGATTTTCTTCCCATCTGACCCTGTTGTATTAAAAAAAACCAAACAATCGATGTGGCTCTGGAGAATGAATGAAGGTCAAACAAATGCTCCATTAAGCTGAGCTCATTGAGAGGCAACTTACCTGGGCAACTTTAGATAATTTAACCCTTTGCTCAGCTATTACTATTCTGAATTGTGCTGGTTTAAGGCTAATTGGAATATTTTAATAGAGAAAATTATATTATAGGCTGTGAAAAGAAAGCAATGGTGATGTCTACTTCACTCATAGGCTTGCTGTGATGTTTAAGAAAGAACCCAAAACAAAAGATAAGACAGTCGGGCTTGGGGCACTCTCTGGGATACACTGTCTGGGGCTANTACACTAAATTACTGAGACATATTTTTTAGTGTAGGTGTATATAAAGGTGTCTGTAGCTTCTATTTTCAGCACGGATGGGCTCAAGAGAACCCTGTCAGATGCCCAGTTTGTTGCTATCTATCTTCAATTCCAATACAGGTAATTGGAATGCTAAAGGGTAAAACAAGCAGGTTTGTCGTAACAATCTGTGGGATTGTCAAGCCTGTAATAGCAGATCCCAGAGGAAACATGGTATCTGCTGTTAGTGGTGAGTTTGCTTTTATCCAGCTCTTCTGAAAGTACAGACTAACGGAACTACATTTCTTTTCTTGCTTTGACATACCTGTTCACATTCCAGTTAAGCAGTCTAACCATTGTAATAGCTGTAAAGTTGTATCTTTCTGTCTCTCTGTGAACCAATCATTTATGTAAAGTGTAGCAAGGATAGAAATTCACTCCAGGATGCCCTGTGGCCCAAGGCGGAGAGTGGAGGGGTGCTGGTGAAGTTAACCTTTCTTGGTATCCACTCCTCTGCTGACTGGAAGGGTGCTGTGCTTCCCCTCTGTTCTGTTGGCAGGGTACTTTGAGGGGACATGATGTAGGCAGGGTTAGGGGCACAACTGGGGTTAAAATGATCCTTTTTCTCCTTTGAGGTGGAATTACAGCTTCGATGCAACAAAGCCAAGCTGCATGTGATCTCTGTAAGACCTGCTAATAAAACTCCCACTGAAATCAACATCAGAATCAATGGGATTATTTCAAAGGAGATGAGCTGTAACCAAGGTGAGTGCCTTGGAGAAAGCACCCATGCAGAGATAGCTTGCTCCTGGTGGTGTTTTGGTTTTTTTCCCCCATTTTCAGAACCAGGGTGAGCTGAAAAAATGCAAATACCTTTCATGTGCATATAGCTGTGTTCATCAGTGCTTCTAGAGATGCAAAGGTGCCTGGGTCAGTTCTGTTTGTGAGAAATGAACTCACTTTAAAAATTAGGTATAAAAGGCTTATTATAGTATAAAGGCTTATCAAATGTAAAGACAAAACAGCGCTGGGTGCATAGCAAATAACAAAACTGCTAAAGTCACAAACTAATAGGTAATAATACTTATATAGGATATGGACTGGAGAGCTTTATACATATTCATGAGTATTCTTTAACACTTTCTAAGCACTACCCCTATCCTCCTTAACCTCCACCCCGTAGTCCTTTTGATCAAAACAAGAGCTGGGTTTCTTCACAAGGTGATCTTGGCCCTATTGTCTTTTCTTTGCACATCAGTCAGAGGGGCCTCCGGGATCCTGCCGACGCTCACTGCAGCACCCTTATCTTTGGTCATGGACACCTTGGTAACTCCCCACACTACCCCTGGTATCCTAACACCCACGGCTACCTTGTTATTTTAGTGATGAAGTCTTATGAATACCTGATTGTGCGAAAGCCAAATCTCCATATCACATATTTAACCAATACTTGCAAGTTGGCACCTTGACTGAGCAAGAGCACTTAGTGCATAACAGCAGATCAGCCGTGCGATGATTTGCACCTGCTCATCACGTTTGTGAACAGGGCCCAGACAGCAACCGAGTCCTGGGCTGCAGCAAGAGCGGCATGGGCAGCAGGGCAAGGGAGGGGATTCTGCCCCTTTACTCTGTTCTCATCAGACCCCACCTGGAGTCCTGTGTCCAGTTCTGCAGCCCCCAACACAAGAAGGACATGGAACTGTTGGAGCGGGTCCAGAAGAGGCCATGAAGACGCTCAGAGGGCTGCAGCAGCTCTGCTATGAGGACAGGCTGAGAGAGTTGGGGCTCTGCAGCCTGGAGAAGAGAAGGCTTCCAGGAGACCTTAGAGTAGCCTTCCAGTATCTGAAGGGTGCCTACAGGAAGGCTGGGGAGGGACTATTGACAAGGTCTTGCAATGACAGGACAAGGGGCAATGGGTTTGAACTGGCAGAGAGGAGATTGAAACTGGATGTTAGGAAGAAGTTCTTTGGAGTGAGGGTGGTGAGACACTGGCACAGGTTCCCCAGGGAGGTTGTGGCTGCTCCCTCCCTGGAGGTGTTCAAGGCCAGGTTGGATGAGGCCTTGAGTGACCTGTTCTAGTGGGAGGTGTCCCTGCCTATGGCAGGGGGTTGGAACTGGATGATGTTTGAGGTCCCTTCCAACCTTACCATTCTATGACTCTTTTTCCTCACACCTCATAGGAAGGGGAAAAGTGTCTGTGTTTTAGTCATTTTGTTGGTATTCTAGCTATGGGTGCCTCAGTCCCCTGAACCTAGGGGGGAAAAAAAAAAAAAAAAAGAGGAACTTTTCTGGACGATCCGAACGACGCCGGGGCGGGACCTGGGAGCCTGTGCTGGGAGGCGAATCGCCAGGCCAAGGGGACCCCTCCGGGCCCTCGTACCGCCACTGCCTGTCTTGTTCCGAGGCGGGTGTCCCAGAGGGAGGAGTAACCAGTTTCCCAGGGACACGCTAATCGCATTAGTACTAAACCTGAGAAACGATAAATACACCGTGAAAACATTCCTCATAGTGAAAACCTCTGGTTTGGCCGCGCCAGACTCCACGGGGATTTCTGATCAGCTTTTTGTGCGCTGGCAGAGCAGGGACACGCGGGTTAAACATCTCCTCGCTGCCTGCAGAGGCTACCCGCCGGTGACAGCACTCGCTCGACACAGGAAGCCGTCACGGGGGCGGTGGCACGGTGACACAGTGACACGGTAACACCGGTGACACGCTGCCCAACGCCCCAGGCCTCTCTGTTCGCCCCTCACGGCCTGGCCTCGCCCGGCCCGGCCCGGTCCACAGCGCCCTCTGGCGGCACGGGCTCTGTAGAGCGCAGGCTGGGAAGCGCAGAGGTGATCGAGGGTTTGGCGCTCGGCTGTCGCTGCCTGCCACAACTCCACACGGCGGCAGGCAGTACAAGCCGCGCGCTCCTGGCCGCCGGGTGCCCCTGCACCGCCTCTGAAGCCTTCTGTCAGAGACGTCACGCATGCGCGCCGGGCACATTCCTCTCGCTTCCCTGCGTGGCTGCCCCGGTGGAGCCGGGTCCGGCCCGCCGCTGTTGCTGCTGCCGCCGCTGCCGCCTTATCCCGCAGGGCGGGAGGGGGTGCGCGCGGGAAGCGAGCCACGGGGGAGTGGCTGAGGCGGGGCGGAGGCTGAGGCGGGGGGCGCGGGCTCTGATCCTGCCCTGCCCGGGGGATCGGGCTGTGCGAGGGGAGGGGGCGGCAGCGGCGGCAGCAGCGGCAGCGGCAACAGCAGCGGCAACAGCAGCAGCAACAGCAGCATGTCGGGGGCGGGCGGTGGTTCCTGCGGGCCGGGCGCTGCGGCCTGCGGCGGAGGCGCGGCCGGTTCGGCCTCAGCGGCAGGCGGCGGGGTGTCCATGTTCCGCTGGCTGGAGGTGCTGGAGAAGGAGTTCGACAAGGCCTTCGTGGACGTGGACCTGCTGCTAGGGGAGATCGATCCCGACCAGGCCGACATCACCTACGAGGGGCGGCAGAAGATGACCAGCCTCAGCTCCTGCTTTGCCCAGCTCTGCCACAAGGCGCAGACCGTGTCCCAGATCAACCACAAGCTGGAGGTGAGGGGGAAGCTGAGGAGGCCCCCGGGGTATCTGGTCGGAGGTGTGGCAGTGGGCTTCTGTCGTCGGCGCCGTGCTCGTCTTGTGGTGCATCCCACGCCCACGCCGCGCAAAGGTGTCGGCGGGGACCATGCCCTGCCGGTGGCGGCAGCGAGACCCCTCCTCTGGCTTGCGGCTGATGGGCGCCGTCCTGGAACCTCTGTGCAGCCGCGCGGGATGCGGACCTGGCCGTGCCGGTCCTCCAGTTTTGGTTATTACAGTGTAGGCATGAAGCGGTGCGTGCCAGAAAAAAGTTCTCTTTGATGTTGAAAGCAGTAGTGTTGAGCAACAGATGACGCTCACTGGTCCCCTATTTGCGTTATGTCTCTAGTGAATTTGAAAAGCATTTTAAGAATGGGACAGAGATACTTAAATCTTATAATCTGTAATCAAATGAGGATTTTATGCTTGCTTATAAGTAAATCAAACAGAAAAATGGATTGAGGCCGGTCCCTTCTTTCTCTGAGGTAGATCAAATAGCTCTCAGTATGCGAAAATTAATAGCAGAGATCTCACATTCTGTAAGGAGAATAATTCTTCTCCTTACTGTTGGAAAGTTTTCTTCGTGCATAATCCAGAATTTCAGTCAGGGTGGGAAGAAAGAAGCATCAGCTGAAGCCAAGCTGGCTGGTGCTGACGCTGCTCAAAAGGCAGGGCTGCAGGTCCTGCGACTTGTGCAAGAACTGGAGTGCTCTGGAAGGAGATTTTCGGGAACTTTGCTGTCATTTTGTAGCTGTCCAACCTGAGTCATGTTTAGTTTAGTAGGTGATGTAATTTGGCTTGTTACCACGTGTGAATGTTAACTGTCTTCTTGTCCTTCTCTTATGTATTAGAAGACTGTTGACGTTTCTTCCCTCAGCTTTTCCCTGGGCTAAAACTCTTCAGTATCTCTTTTAAACCATTCTTTTTAGTGTTGTGTTGGCTGGTCTGCTTTTAAATATATGAAAGTAAAGGGAAAAGATTCTTCAAAGCCGTGAAGATAACATGCTTTGTAGGTGCTTCAATAGACAAGTAAACCACAGAACTCATTTTTTTTCAGTCCCTTGTGTTATACTTATGATAATAAAGAAATTTAAGTCTTCAAACAGTAACATGCTCTTCTGAAGGTGTGCCTTACAGTAGGAAGTAAAGTAGGTAAATTTGCTTTGGTTTTAAATAAGGTTTCTTCCTGGTATGAAGACATTGTTATGCAAAATAATCCAGAGAGTGTTAACAGGAAAAAAATATTTCAGAGTAGAAGAAAGGCCTCATTAAACTGTGAGCTTTTCTCATTGCAGTCTTTATATCATCAGAATACTTACTGTAGTGATGTTTATGGTATTCTTTGTGTTTATACTACTATACTATCATATACATTTTAGTATTGGGTATATATATATATGTATATACACAGACACACACTATCAGACTATACAGTAGGCTTAATTGTATAGGTTTAGTAAAATAAGGTTTATGATTTTATGGAAGACAATCCCAATTTATTGCATATTACACAGGGATGGTGGGTATTGTGTACAGACTAGTAAAACAGATGAGTTTTCAAGTTATTTTAAGAGAATGAGTTGATGCTTGGTAAATACTTCTTTGAAAAACTGTTTCAGGGTCAAATATTTTGAAAGGAAATGATGAAACTCCAATTCCGAAAGGTATTTTGGCAGCTAACTAAAATTACTAGGGGCACCTAAGTAACCGAAGATCAGTCTCAGTATTGAATGAGGTGAAGAGCCAAGAAGCACAGTTTATGTGTCAAAGCATATGAAGTAATCGATAAAGATGATATGGAGAATTCTAAGTGAGTGCTTTGGAAGCATAAAAAGTCTTTTGTGTAATACTTTTATTACTGATATTAGTATCAGGCCTCATACCTTTTATCTTTCAAATAGACCTTTAGAAGGTTATAATATTGTCTTGAAAGTTGCTCATTTTAGGACTTCATGATTATTAGAATCATAAACTGTGAATGAAAACTGCTGTTTAAGATCTCCAAAAGATGGAGCTGCTCTGGTGAGAACGTGCCTTGCCTTTTTATGTGCACGGATATCTAGTCAAAAGCCTCGGTGTCCAAAATGAAGGATGTGGTTACATATATTGAAAGAAATGAGCAACACCCATACTGGAGTTCAAGATGTAATCAGTGAATTAACTTTTTTGTAATGGAAGTTACCATATTTCATAACTTAAAATTGCATTCATTTCTTAATAGCTCACAACCGTAATTCTGTAGTGCTTGTATATTTAATACAGAGCTGTCATCACATTCATAAAAGTGTCATTAGTCATAGTTTGCTTAGGTACAAAGACTTAGTCAAGCCAGTAAGTTAAATCCGTCTTCAGAAATATGCCTTTATGCACTGACTGAATGTGTCTGTGTCTGTTGAAAGCTAAGACTTTACTCCTGCAGCTGCATTTGCCTGCTGGTGTCTTACTTAATAAGGAGTAGTCTTTCCTAAAGGAAAATAAAATTAAAAATTATAGAACCCACAAACAACAATATTTCCTTGACAGGACTGAAGAAATGCAGTTCAGGCTTTGATTTGTCAATTTTATCAGCTTACTATGCATTCTGTGAGTAATACAAATGCTTTGAACAGGCACAGCTTGGCTGGTTTAGTGGATGGAAGGTCATTCTGTAGGACTTGGATGCCAAAAGCGTTCTGGCATCATTGATGCATACCTACTGCTAGGGGGATGAGTCTAGGTAAAACATTGTGTGGAGGGTGTTTCTGAATAGTGAAGGAAGTGTTCCAGGGTGACATTTCCAAAGAGCAAGTTCTGTTGCCAGTTCAGGGGTATTTTATTTCTAGAAGGAACCTGAAGGTGTGCAGATGCACAGAATGTGTATACATATACATGTACTTGAGCTCAAGGGTGTCGAAAGGTCATAAACATACTACTGTGCTTAGCAGCATTTGCAGCCCTAGATTAAACTAATGAAACTAAACAGAGAAGAGGAGGATTTGTTTTTGTGTTTGTACTGCTGATGACAGTAGGCCAGACTTAAATTAAGGTGGCTTATCAAATAGGAAAAGAAGTGTCAGATGATAGAAGCCACCATCTTTTCCAAGCACAGCTTCACTTCAGTATGAGCAAATGAAGAAGTGTATCTTGATGGATGATTGTAAAGGCCTCAGGCTCTAGAACAAAAGATGATGGCTCTTTTTAAGGAGGTTTTTTGTGATTCTTTCTCTTAGAAAACATTATAAATCAGCAGGTGGAGACTGACTGTCACTGTGAAATTCCAGTAGATTTTAAATTAAGAGGAAATTCATAGGACTTGTTTTTCCCATTTCACTTTCACTTGAGGCAAAAAAACCCAGTGACATTGTCTACATTTAAAAAATTGAAAGTTCTGTATGATGCAGTTTTGTTAAGGTAATAAGTAGGTCAGTGTGCCAGTGAAAGCTGAGCTTGACTTTAAATCTAGCACTTTGACTACCAATCTGATATTGTAATTTTAAATGAACAAGCTGGGAAGGAATGTCTGGTAGAGCACACCCTGTGTCCTGGCACATGCTCTATTGTTCAGGAAAAGCTTAAAGTGTATGTCTAAGTAGTTAATTACCTATGTAATTTCACTTCTTTGATGAGTTTGGAATTATTTAGCAGGTTTAGAGAAACGTGTTCCTTTTAAGCAGAATTTTTCTGTAGGAAAGTTGTCATTGTATCAGCTAAAGTATTTAGTATTGTATAAGTAATATGAGAATCCCTTTAAAAACAAAACAGAACAAAAAAACCCAACAAACCCCCAGACTATTGCAGACCAAGATGCTTCTTTACCATGATAGATGTGTCTGTAAAACTGGGAACATAGTTGCAATAACTTAAAAAAAAAAAAAAGGTAAATAGTTTTATTTATCTTTTTTAAATGTCATACAAATTATCAGTATTTACAGAGGTATTAATTACAGTTTTAACTCTGGATACTTGTTTGGAATAGAAATCTGCTGCTACTAGATAGAATGTGGTCTTTTTGAAATTCAATTAAATTAGCTAATTTTATATCCATGCATGCTTGCTGTCTGTAAGTATGTTTAGGCCTTGGGCTGTAGGAACTGCAGCTGTCACATTCTGAAGAATTGCCTGCTATCCTGCAGTTGTGTAATGTTTCGGGAACACTTAGGAATAATGATTTCATTGTTTGTAAAGCATGGCTAGGGGCTTTTTAACCTACTTTTGCCTTTAAGCCATGTTTCTGTCTTTAAAACAATGTCCCCAAAATGTAAAGTTAAGCAAATATACTGGTGTCATATCTTGATATTTATATTGCTTTTTAGTTCATATGCTGGGGCAGAAGCCACAGAGTAATTGCAGCATTGTAATGTGCTCTGTGATGTTTGATCATCCTTCAGACTTTAAATCAGAAGGTTAATCATCCCAGTGAGCAGTGAGTGTTTAACTACATAAACATACTAGTAAACTTTCAGGGATCTAGCATAAATTACACTAAGATACGCTGCTGAAGTAGTAAAACTACCTCGTATACTTTGTCTATGAATTTTGATTTGATCCCATGGCAAGGTTCACAGGGACTCATCTTGTAAAATTAGCTGTTAAAAATATCTATTGGAGTTGTTTTATTGGTAACAGAACCAGTGGAGCTTGTGAAATCTCACCTTCCTAGTGATTTGTGGGGAATGACTTATCCTGATGAAAATGTTGAATACTTTATTGAGTCACTAAGACCTTCCAGTTCAGGCACCCCCAGGTCTCCCACATAATCTATAGGTTTCCATGTCAGAGCATCCTTTGCTTTTTATCTTACCTACTTTTTGCCTAGCCATCTTGGCAAGCCCAGAGACAAGTGCAAACCACCTAGTGCTGTTTGCTCTTGTCTCTGGGTGGAGTAAACAAACATTCCACTTTTACCTCCATGAGGGCACCAATCCATCACTCCTTCCTACTAGTAGCCGTTTTGCTTGAAACTTGTATATTGTAGGAAGTTTAATCATACGTGCTTATCACGCTAACGTGTGTTGGAATCTTGAAGCTGGACTCATTCAAATCATCAGGGAGAGAAAATGTAAAAGGCAGAAATTCGCACATGTGGATAAAGTGATGGTGCTGGACTATTTTTTTTTTGGGAGCCACAGATACAAATTATGAAAATAGACCCATGTTTTGGGTTTTCTTTGTATTGCTCGCCTGATTGTATTTGATGTTTCTTGAAGTCCTGGCTGTTGGCATCTAGAGATGATATGATGGAAAAAATTATCTTTCATTTAAAGAAAGGACAATATTCAGACCTTTGTGGGTTTTAGAAGCCTTGAAATGAGAATGAATTAGCTGTACCCTGAAGGCCTGAAATTAAAGACTTTTTTCATTTTCCTTTTCGAGACTATGTACTACTTTAAGTGCATTTGAGTGTTTGACTTATAATCACTGGTAATACAATGGATATTTCTACGGGTACCTAGCATTCCTTGCTGAAAAAGCTGTGTGTTTTCTAGTGTGTCCATTATGCCTTTTTTTTTGAAATTTTTTTTAGAAATTGATATACCCAAAAGTGCATCATTGTAAGTCTCAAAAAGCATTCATTACATTTTGACGTTGAGGTAATTCAGGTCCTTCTCTTGTTTTCATTTGGTGTGGTGTGGTGAACCACTGCCTTGTTCTAGGATTATTCAGACGTGATGACCTAGCTCTTCAATTAAGCTTGGCTCTGTTTTGAGTCCCCATGTCTGGGCAATGGGTAAGTCTTATCGTTTCATATCTATTAGCTCAAATTAGCTCAAAGTCTGCTCTCGTCAGACCCCATNCTTGTCTGCACTGAAGAAGTTATTTGAATGGTAGCTCAGAAAGAGCAGCAACTATTGAACTGAAACATTTTTTCATAACACCCCGGGAAAAGTTAGTGATTGATGTCTGCAGACAAGAGAGGTGGGAAAAGTGAAGCACCGAAACAAAAGGGTTGAGGTCTTTTAATAAAGAAGAAACTTGGTTATTTTCTGGTTGATTTCAGTAAGCTTTGGCTTCTGTAGTGAGTCTCAGACCAGGCACTTCCATTGGTGCCAAGTTTCAGTCACAGATCTTGGTCTGAAAAAAGTATCCAAGACTTCAGTGGGTCAGAGACAAATGAGCATATCTCAGAAGTTATTAACCTTTCCAACAGATATCAGAATAAAAGGAAGAAAGAGCTGGGTGAATTCCATCTCTCTCTTTTATCCTGTCTGCTTGATTATCCAGTTCTCTTTCCGTTTGTGCTATAGAGCTAGATGTAGGCTTTCATAATGAAATCTTACTTCCATGAGCCACAGTCCAGTCCTGCTACTTACTGTGTGTTGCCTGGGGTGTAGACTCACAACTGAATTAGCTAGGATATTATTTTGCCGTGTGATACTTGCTAATGCATCATAATTGCTAATTTATGCAGTTGTATGTAGCCCTAGATAAAAGAGAGTTCCTCCTTTGGCTGGATCTGCTAAAGGATGTTCTGAAAATAAACATGCTACATTCTCTTCAACCTCTGCCCCTTATTGTTCCCAAAAGAAATTTTCTGTTCTCTGTTGTTTCTTGGCTCTTTCTAATCTGTTTTGACTATGAAGCTTAGTGGTCTCCTGTGAGTGGATGTTAGTTAATTCTGCCCAACTGGCTTCTTCACAAATTCTAGAACAGCCGCAGGTGACCTTCAAAATAGATGACATCTCTCCTTTGACAGTCTTGAGGGAGAGTACATCCAAAAAGCTGCCAGTTAAAGGATGTTTACGTTTGTTGCGCAACATTAATTTATCCTTGTTGTGCTTATGCAAATTGAAACATTATAGTGATATGTTCTGGCCCTGTCATGTTCTGGCCCTGTCTTGTTCTGTAGAACCCCTCCCTCATGCCGTGACTGTTGCTCTCAGAAGGAATGGCCTCACTGAAAGTTGTTGTTTGGTCTGTTTTGTCATTTCCTCTGTTGTCTCTGCCCCCTTTCTCTTTCTCACTGAGCAGCTTCCAAAATTGGTTGTAGAGCTGCCGAGTTTCCAGTGGTCTTTCCATATGATTCCTTTATAATAAAGTGAGGGAATGTGGATAAAAAGTAGTGCTCAGAAGAATAACATAAAGGAGAATTAAGTGAGCTGGCCAATCTGAGAAGGGCAGAACTTATGTAAAATAATGTGAAGATTTGTCAGCCTTCGTAGAGGTAGATCACAAGATTGGAAACCAGCTTATTGTGTTTGCTTTGTGGTGTCACTGCTGTATCTGCATTTGTTCCTGGGGATAGATTTATGACTTCTCATAATGTGTAAACATTACTTTCATGATGTGCACTCATACCATTTCTCATTTTGTTCTCTTTATTAAAGCAGCAGGATATGAATTGAAACCCTAGGACATATGCAGAGCACTATTTATTTATTTTATTATGAGCTTGACAGTCTCTTTGTGATCATTTTGGAGCATCACTGGCCACCATTCTTGCTGCTTTGTAATTTGCACAGGGAAATAACTGCTCTGCTCTATAACTCTATTGTTCTGTTCTGTTCTTTATAGATCCTTCTATGGGTGAGGCTGGACTATATTAAACTGGTGTAATACTTCTTTTCTGTCACTTGCTGCTTCTCCAGACATTCTGAATTAAAGTAGATTAGTGTTTGTGTGTATGTATAGGAAAAAAGCAGTAGAAGTCTGCATGTTAGTCTCTGTGTGAAAGGAAGATACTAGTATGAGTAATGTCATTCTAAATAATAATAATAAAGTAGAGATAATGTTGTTATACACTGTGAAATTATCACTGGATCAAACTTTGCCTTTGTTATATTGAGGTCTTGGTTATCTAGTCTGTATTCTATCATCACTTCTTATATTGATGATGTTTTGATGCTTTAGTTCAGGTGTGCATTGGCTTCTGTTTGATGGCAGAGAGGCTTCAGCAGTGGCTGGGCACTGGGGCGAGCAATGCAGTTTTGTAAGCAACCTGTTTCTCTAAAATTGTGTGGCTTTGTAACATTTTAAATAGCATCTTAACTGCAGAAGGAAATTCCTGGTTTAGAGTTCTGAGAGGGTCTACAAATAATTAAGGTTTTTCATCATGCTGACAGTTGGAAGTGCATACAGCCCCATTCCTCACAAAAGTAAATGCTAACCTAATGTGTTGAGGCTCCATGTAAGAAAACAGGGAGAGTTCATTCTGCTGTGTTCTGAGGAGTCTGAAATCTACTGACCAGGGAGTCATCCACACTCATCTTATTGCAGCAGCAGGCTGGAGATGGGCTTGACTCATCGCATCAGACTGCACTAAAAAAGCTTAAGGAGGCTGTCTAAATGATGTGTCTAAAGTTAGACCTAGTAAGTTTCTCCCCACTGAGAGTGAAATCCTTACTGCTATTTTTTTGTTTGCATTAGTCATTCTTGTTGACATCACACTATGTATAGCATATATGTACCAGCAGATAGCACAGTTCTGATGAGCCCATGTAATCGTTGCTCTAACTGCTATGATGGATTATATCTTCACAGGCACAGTTAGTTGATCTGAAATCTGAACTGACAGAGACCCAGGCAGAGAAAGCAGTGTTGGAAAAGGAAGTGCATGATCAGCTTTTGCAACTCCATGCTGTTCAACTCCAGCTACATGCCAAAACTGGTCAGAGTGTTGATTCTGGGGCCATTAAGGCAAAGCTGGTAAGTATAGTGTCTTGAATGGAGGACTGTATTCTACTTTTCTTTCACCTGGCTGAAGTTCTTCCTTGGAAGATGCAAATAGGCTGGTTACAAGTTTTGACAATGTTAGAGTTAGCTTTTTCTTATAAATAATATTTATGGTTGGTTCTTAACCACCATTACAAGTAACGTGAATAATGAATAAGAATTTAATAAATTGTATTTACATAAACAGTTTTTTTAGTGGTTTCTTTAAAATAAGAAAATATTTTGATTTATAAAGCTCTTCTGGAGACCAAAGCTGCAAGAGAGCATAGCTCTGAATATACAAATACAACCATTTATCTTCACGTATTTCACTTCAGGCCTGTTTAAGATAAGTCTGTTGTTTCAATTGTAGTTACACTTGAATAAACATAAAATTGTTTTGCCATACGGGGAGAGGGTAAATGGCATCACAGTCCTCTCTCAGTTGTCATTCTTTCTGTTTAAAATGCAAAAGAAGCATCTACGGTGCTATCCATTGCTATGTGCAGCAGACTGTCATAAAATACTGCAGTAAGCCACTGACAGTTTTTACAATATACTTTTTAGAAACTTAGATCAGTTACTGAGGCTTAACTTCTGAATGACATAGAGAGTAATACTTTGAACCTTTGATCCTGACCTTTTTATAAACGATTTCTAAAGATACATTAAATCTCCATGGTACTGACAGCAGTCTTTTTCCACAGGTGGCTATAAATACATTTTACTTGCATTGTTGCAGATTTTGTTTGTGTTGAAATTGAATTTTATTTACAGCCTAGACTGAGAGTCTCTCCTTAATTCCATTTAGTTCCTCCTTTTGTTTATTAACATCAGGGCTAATCTTTTTTGTTTGCTTTACTTTGCCTCTAGGGATTTCATAGTTTTAACAGAGAGAAGTTCATCTTTGAACTGTTCTAGATACAGAATGCTACAAAGGTCTAGGAACCCTGAACAAGCAAAATTGGTGCTGCTTAAATGACAATAAATTGGGAAGTCTGGGTTTAGATAAATAAAAACTGTCATGCTGACCTGGCAGTCAGAAAGCAAAGAAGAGAGCAAAGAACAACTGTGTCAACAGAATACGTGGTGGGGAAATAAAGTTCTGTACTGGTTAACTTCCAGCTTGCAACCACTCTGACTCTTAGCATAAATGCATACTCTACAAACTACAATAATGGTGAACTAAAGTATCTTTAAATGTTTCAGATCTATAAGCAACTGATAACATCTTATAGTTTAGGCTGAATTCCTTTCCAAGTGTGGGGTTTCTGAGCACAGTATGTCTTTCTTTGTCAGAGTATGAAGTTGTTGAGTACAAGTTGTAAGAATATGAAGCCTATATGATTTTTTTTTTCTTATTTTGCATTAGATACTCTTTTTTTGCTAGTTCTCCCTGTCCTTTATGTCCCTCCTTAAATAAATACTTTGCTATTCTTTCTGAAAGAAATCTTCTCTCAGTATAACAGGTGTTAGATTACAGAATTTTATTTTATATATATTACTATCATTTCTATATATTACTATCATTTCTATATATTTCTACAGTGTAGTTTCTATGATTCTTTCAAAACTGCTTTCATGCATTTTATGTTATCTTACTATCTCTACAAACATTCTTGGTATTTTAGGAGAAAGTATTGTTAAAAATACTACAATAACATTAAAAATTTTTAATAAGGTTTACAGTAACTTTCACTGCAAAATACCAGAATTCATTCTAAGGACAGTTAATAGCAATGTGCTTGTGCTTTGTGCCTTCTAATAAAATAAACAACCTGCTGGTAAATTTCTTTTGGAGTAAGTAATTTCCTTTTTTTTTTGCATTTTCTTGAAGTTCCTATTGCCTCTTTCTCTAACTGTGGAACTCTTTTCTTCTGTCTTAAGTCTGTCCTTTCTGTGGATGAAATGGTAAGTATGCCTATTACCTTTTTTTTTTTTAATGCTTAAGAAGTGCTTTTGTTTTGTGCAACAGCTTCCATATGTTAGCCTCAGAAACTGTCAAAACAAACCTGCCAAAATGTCATGTAAAGAATTGGTTTGTGTTTTTGTTTCTCTTTTCTAGTTTTGGTGCCCTCTTTCCTGAGTCTCTATGTGTTTTATTTATTATTACAGCTAAATTTGGGGTTGTATCTGGCAAGTTGATGTTCTGAAAGATTGTATTGGCAGCATCGCAAAGTTAAGATGTTAAACAATTTTTGAAGCGTAAACACTGTACACATCTACCAGTGTAGCATAAAATATTCTATGTGCTGTAATTAAAAACAATATAATCCTGCCAACTTTTTCTTGTTTTCCCTTGTCTCAGCTTTTTTTATGGGCGTAATTTAATATGATGTACTGGCCTTAGGAATATAAACACAATAATACAGAGATAAAAGGAACAAGTGAAACAAAGTTAACTTCTGGTCTTTAATGGTGATAGACTTGAAAAGTTTCTAAAGACCATTTCCACTTTTATTGTTATATACCTTGTTATCGTTACTCAATATTTGCCTTTTGAA
Organism: Ramphastos sulfuratus; assembly: GCA_013399055.1. NCBI lineage: Eukaryota > Metazoa > Chordata > Aves > Piciformes > Ramphastidae > Ramphastos > Ramphastos sulfuratus. Next base: position 251,974 of record WBNM01003324.1, read on the forward strand.
AAGCCACAGGATCACTGTTAACCGTCAGCTTTGATCTTTGACACTGCTGTTGCATTTTTGTTTGGTTTAGGGGTTGTCTTTTATATTACACTTTCTTCTGTTTCATAGAAGCAATGAACACTAGAAAGCATGAAACTCTTCTGTAACTTCCTCGTTTTTTAAAATGTTCTTGAGGCTTTTGCCACTTCTCTTGACAGTCCTAGTGAGACATTTCTTATTTGTTTGTGTGAATACAATTGTCATTTTGAGGACATACAGGCTTGTAGAACGTTTCCTTGGCATCACATTACAAATCATGATAAAATAGTTAAAAGAATATTGCCAAACTGATATACTTAGTGGGTTTTGTAGTTATTTTTTTTATTTTAAAATAGTAAACTCACTTTACATGAAGCTTCTGTTAGAACCGAGCAACAAGTAAGGGTGATGTTCATGCTGCTTAGATTTTGCTACCTTTGTGTAATTAGGAGAAGTGCTGCTGCTAATTTTCATTCATAGACTTAGAACTGGTATATGCATTCTGTGCTAAGCAGTTGTAAGCTAGATAAAAATCATGTCAGGAGCACAAAGTTGAATGTAAGGCTTCCTCTCCCCAGAGAGGAATATGCAAACCAGTAGCTGCACTACCAGAATCTCTGCTTTCATTTTTTTATATTGCATGCATGTCTTGTACACAGGCGAGTAATTTCAGATTGAGTATGCAGAAACATTAAGTTCTTGTTCATTATTAAATTTGATAAAGCTTTTTAACTTTCTTTCCCCCCTTTTTATGTAAAGGAAAGAGAACTTGAAGCTAACAAGAAAGAAAAAGTAAAAGAAGCTCAGCTGGAAGCTGAGGTGAAGTTGCTGAGGAAGGAAAATGAAGCACTTCGTAGACACATAGCTGTGCTTCAGGCCGAGGTTTATGGAGCAAGACTGGCAGCCAAGTATTTAGATAAAGAGCTGGCTGGAAGGTATGTGAAGTCAATCCATGTCCGCTAGCATGAGATATTTTTCCTGTTTTCTTCCTTTGCATCCTCGGGGAGAGATCTAAAGTTAAGACTAAGCAGGAACAGTCTCACATTTGCAGTTAATTGAACAACAGGAAGAACAAAAAATCACCAGTTCTTGCACTGGTTGCATAGTGGCCATATGCTGTAGCCAGATGAAGTGTATGATTTTTTCAGTTGTGGCACATTGTTTTATTCTGTTTGTCATTGTGTAGGGTCCAGCAGATTCAGTTACTGGGCCGAGATATGAAAGGACCTGCTCATGACAAGCTCTGGAATCAGCTTGAAGCCGAAATCCACCTTCACCGTCACAAAACCGTTATTAGAGCTTGTCGAGGTCGAAATGACCTGAAGCGACCAATGCAAGCACCACCAGGACATGTAAGCTGAAAAGATGGAAAATAGATCTGAGTAACTCCTTCGTTTATGTGGTTGTTTTCACTTCAGTATGGTGTTCTTTTAAATATCACTTTGAAATACAGAATTCTTTTCTATGCTGAAAGACCTGTGCCGAGTAGCACACGCCCATAAATGACCATGAAAATTCTTTTGACTAACCTGGGAGCACTTAGTCCTTTTGAAAGCTGAACCTCTGCTATGTGTGTGTATAAATATGAATTTAACAGCATAATTTTGTTACCTAGATTTCCAAATGTAGAGGTAACATTTACAAAACCCAAAAAGAATAACATTTATAGATTGAACTGAACTTAAATTCTAAAACTATTTTTAAAGGCCAGATAACCTGACACTACAGAATGATTACTTAGGCCTTTTTTTTCCCTTCCAAAAGGTACTTTTAAAAGTAAACCCTTAAAAGGCATTTAACTGTGAGTAACCTTGGTAGGTATTCACCCAAGATGGCACACCATGTGTTAATCACTCCAATGTTCAGTGCATAAAACTAAACATTTTCAGGGAGGTGGCTTTAGTTCGATCAGTTCTAAATACGTTAGTTGGTCAGATGGATCTTACTGCTTATGCTGCTAATTGCATATAAAATATTGGTGGACAAATAGGTGTATGTGTGATTTTAAAGATATTCATAATGACAGCAGTGGCTTAACAAAAGCAGAATAAATACCTTGATTTAATTAGATTTTTTTCAGTTTCGAGTGGAATGGATTTTGGTATGGTTTGTTTTTATTCTAGTAAAAATAAACTTGAGTGAGCTGTGTCTTCGTTGGGACCTCATTACATCATCTGTAATTCGATTAGTTTTAAATTGCAGCTTACATCATGTAACTTTTCAGCAATGATCAGTGTTGCTTCATGCAGTCATTCTATATTTTTAATATGTGGCAGATTTCCTTCTTTTAAAGTTAAATTCTGTGTTGTGCATCACTTAGCATTGAAATTCCGTTCTCATCAGGAGTGCTGAGTACGGAATCTTCTGATTTCATGCCCTGTCTGTAAAGAGACAATATAAGTTTTTCCTTCTTGGAGCTAGTCTAAAACTCTGTTACTGATATGCCATTTGTATATAATTTAAATAGCCAAAATGCAGAAGTGCATTACTTTTTGGTTCACATATTTACATTTATGCTTTTTTTTTTTAATCAAACTAGGACCCTGATGCCTTAAAGAAGAGTCAAGGTGTAGGTCCAATTAGGAAAGTTTTACTAGTTAAAGAAGACCATGAAGGACTAGGAATTTCAATCACAGTAAGTACTTGTGTTTATTTTCCATCACACAGAAGAAGCAATTTAACTTTGTACTTCTGTAAAACGTGGATCAGCGAATTTACTGTTAAAACATAAAATACATAAAAATACACAGGGCTGGCCCTGTGATCATAGAACTTGAAGACTCAATCAACAGATAGCTGCTGCTTTACATAGAACTGATAATTTCAACTTGTGTTTAGGGTATGGACACCATAGCAGATTAACCAGCAGTGAATTTCAGGTGTGGTAAGTCAGCAGAGGAGTTGAAACAATCAGAGAATTGACTATCAAAACTTAGCTGTTGTGACTGTAACTCAAATCTCACAGCTCACAAAAGCTGTTTGAATTCTTTAGAATGTTTGAAAATTCTGGCTATTAAAGTTTTACTCTAAATGTGACTTCTGTTACTTACAAGTCAGTATGGTGCCCAATAACATTTTTTTTATGAGGTTTTGATGTTGTGTCATCAGCTTTTATTATTATTCAGAATTGTCTCCTTTGAGTATATATCCCAAATTTGTCCATTCTTTTCTGTGAGGAAGCATTAAGGGGAACATCTCATGTTCTTCTTAAGCATCCTTTATGTCTGAAGCATGCTTTCTAATTTTTCATACTAAAAGTAGAAATAAGCACTTGAAGAGCAACCACCAGAAGCTTGATGCTAAGAAACTATCAGTTCATTAAAATCTACCTTTCTAAAATTATTGCTATTATTAAAATACTGAAAATCAACATTTTAATTATTTTTTTTCTTATTAATAGGGTGGGAAGGAGCATGGTGTTCCAATACTGATCTCTGAAATCCATCCTGGACAGCCTGCTGATCGATGTGGAGGACTGCATGTTGGTGATGCTATTCTGGCAGTAAATGGAGTTAATCTAAGAGATGCCAAACATAAAGAAGCTGTAACTATTCTTTCTCAACAGGTCAGTTGGAACTTATAATCAACAGGCAATTTAGGTGTTTTCTGTGTTTTGCCTATTATCTTGAATTTTCATGTTTTCTGTTAAGCACAGTCTTTTGCTAAACTAATGATTCCTGAAGCTGTATCACCTTATACTTAATCCTCTTATGTCTTGCAATTAAAGAAGAAAAATACAGGATCAGTAGTGGTTCAATTAAATCCATTGGCTTATGATCCTTCACTAAGACTGTTGGAGATCAGTCTGTTATGTTGCCCCACAGAAATAATTATTCAGTGGTATATGTTTTATTCATTTATGACTGCGCAGCTGGAGCCAAACAATGTTTCTCATATCCTTTTGTGGTCTAGACTCTTCCTGCCACTTCGCTTCCCGTTTTCAGACAGTTAACAAGTGCACTTGATTGATCAGGAAACTTACTCATTAGAAGTGTAAAATGTATTGGTACAAAGCTAAGGAACTCAGGTAGCTTTGCTGAGTCTTAGCTATGGAGCTGCACTTCTTTAGTAAGTAAAAACTTAAGTCAGCTACATTTCCAACGTGTCTAACAGCAGTAAAATGTATTTGGTTTTGTGACCTAGCTCATCTCTGTTACCCTGTTACATAGCTGTGTAGTTTTAAGTAAATTTGGGATTTTTGTTGCATTTTAGAGAGGAGAGATTGAATTTGAAGTAGTGTATGTTGCTCCAGAAGTTGATTCGGATGATGAAAATGTAGAGTATGAGGACGAGAGCGGACACCGTTATCGTTTGTATCTCGATGAATTGGAAGAAGGTGCAAATTCAGGTTCTAATAGGAAAGATGCAAATGTGGATGTCAAACCCTCACAAGGTAAACCTTATAAAAAAATGTGTTACATGCAGTTTAATTTTGAAATCTCAATATGCAAATGAGTTTATGGAAAATGCTGGGTTTGTATTCATTGTAGAATTAATCTACTCTTAATTCAATTAACCTGCTAGTAGGCTGTTGGCTCCTTTGGTTGGTCCCTCACTTACTGGCCTGGTTTACTTAGATTCAACTGAATTAACTGAATTAATTTGTGTGGATTTTTTTATGATGGGCTTTTCCCAAAGGTTGAAATTCAAATTTTTAACTTTTCCTGACTCTGGTCTAGAAGTGGTTAATTCCCCTTAACACTTCCTGTTTTAGGTTCTTCAACTACATTTGTTAGATCAGAGAGCTTTAGAAGCAGTTTTCCTGCCGTACAATGGTCCACTAGAAACCTATTAGCTTTTATTTTAATAGTCATTTCAGCATGCATTCCAGTTTCTAGCATAAGACTCCCTGATCTGTCCTTCCCAGGATTGCTTCTCTTCCTTAAATAAAATCTGTTTTTAACTTGCAGTGTTTGATAAGAAGGCAAGTATTGATGGACATGAAAACGGAGACCTGGGGAATTCAGTTGAAGCTCCGTTAGAAGACACCGCGCCCAAATTAGCCCGTTCTGCTGAGTCTTTATCCTAAAAACATACAAACAAAAAATAATCAACTGGACCTATCCCATCTTTGGGAAGAATTGATAATCAATATTGACTGCTCCAAGTTGCATATACTAGTATAGGTTGTATAAGGATGATTAAATGTCAAAGGGAACTGTATTACTTTTGCCTGGAAAAAAGGCGGTTACCTCAGGGCTTCCTTGTGAGCAATTCTAAATGTGGAAAACTGTCTTTTGCGTGACACGCAGTAGTTACCTAACACATGGCATGTGAAATTAATTTACTTTTAATAATAAGCACCAAAACATGAGATTTCTAAAAGGGATGACCTCAGTACATTCAACTTTTCATCTCCTTGATGTCCCCAAGGAAGTAGAATAAGATGTGGCCAGCTTCCTTTTGACCCTTTGATGTTTTAAAAGGAAAACTGTTGCTAAGTTTGCTGTAAAACAAGCTTTAGCTCTAGAATGATGAGAAGGGGAATTGTACCATTGCATCCATGAATTTTGTACATGGGATTTTTGAATTGTAACTTTTAAAAGAAAAGTGGTTGTTGGTTGGTGGTGTTTGGTTTCTTTTCTCAAAACAGCAAAAACCAGAGCAAAGACCACCAAACTCCAGTTAGGACAGTGGAGTACTTGCTTATTGTGATCTTTCAGCCCATGATCATATTATGAGTGAGATTTTTGGCATTGTTCACTGCCAAATGTTTCATTTAAAAGTTGCTCTGTAAGTATTACAGGGTTTTAAAAGCAAAATTATTTTTAAAAATACCCACAATTACGTGGGCCCTTTGGTATTTCTTCTGCGCATCATCAACTGAGCATTCATTCTTGAATGGATGTGGTTACTGCTAATGCAGAGTGGTTTGAGTTGGTGATCATTAGCTTGACTTTATGAAATGCTGAGTGCTTTTGATGGGTACTAAACATACTCATTTCACATTAAAAGACTCTTTAAAGAAGCGAAAGCTGAGTGCACAGTACTTTACAGAAGGTGCTCAGAGTCATACGGTGTCTGGCCCTATCTGTGTTACGTTATGGAAGTCTTATTAACCTATAATTGTCTTACTGTTGAAACAAAATGTTACTCCTTTTGTAAGAGCAGTGTATCTTTAAAATAGCTTTTAATTGGTGTGCATCTAAAGGCCGACAGCACGATTGCAAATGGAAATGTTGAGGATGGTTTCTTGGCCAGTTACTCATACTCCATTTGTAGATCTTTTGGTGAAGTGCAGCACTCTCCACATGGTAATCACATTTATTATTTCAGCATGCAATGCCAGCTTTCCTGTTTGCTGCTCCGCAGGCTGTTGAACTGTAATGTGAAAAGAGATTTTTGGACACTGAGAGAGGAACTAATGTGAAAAAAAAAACATCTTTGCAAGAGATACTGTGCAGGGTGCACACGCAGAAGAAAAAACCTCAAAGGCCTTTAGAGTAACATCAAGTAATCTTATGTTCTAAATTGTGATGTAGAACACAGTTACTTGTCTCTCCTAGGAGCACTATATATATGTTTATAGAAAAAGCCTAAAAATGTATATACTTTATTCAAAGATTTTGCTATTTATAAATCCCATAAGTTGGCTATACCAGGAGCGTTGTGTGTGTGTGCGTGTGCGCATGAGCTCCACTCACTCGGTGGAATGACATTAGCTGGTTCCTTTTTTATAATAGTCTTTGTCATGCAGCATACTGGTGAAGGTTTTTAAAATAGTCAAAACCGTACAGTTTTCACCAAATGAAAACTAGTATTTAAAAATAAAGCTGTGTGAAGAAGAAACAGGTCCCCAGGCATGTTTCTTTTTCTGAAGCTTCAGGAACTTTGAGAACACATTGGCTGCGTGTTAGCAGATGAACCCACTGCTGCAACTTTGCATCCAGATCCGTGTTTTTCTCACAGTTGCTCTGAATCTATCTGTGGCCTGCAACATTCAGTGTCCTCTGTCAGAAAGGATAATTCAGAGCCAAGCAGTGATCTTCTTGTCCTTGAAAATCACTGCTGTATGACGTTTTGCTACAGTTGTTGAATTGAGACTCATCCAACTAGTCTCGTAACTCCTTGAAAAAGGCATTAAATTTGCCTGTACAGTTTCCCTTTGAGGGAAAGGTGAAATTTTTAATTTATTCATTCTTCATTCTTATCACACCTTGTTTTCCACTTAGTGCTTTTGATCAGTTTTAGCCTGAAGAGGAAGAATATTTCTAGAGCTATTTCCCTGATATTCCTTGTCCACAAGTTTCTCATGATGCTGGACTCTCTTCCAGAAGTTGCTGGACCCTTTGTCTGCAGTTACCTTGTCTATTTTAACCTATTTATGAGATGAACAGAAGGAACAGTTGCTGAGGGAAATAACTAGGAGTAAACAGATCAGGTAGCAGTAAATTATTACTAGATTTCCTTCCTTACAGTTTTTTATAATCTTCGTTGAGAAAGCCCTGAATGAAAGGATTTTGCTCAGGCACTGCAGTCTGTCTCCATGTACTCCATACTTCCTCCCAGCTGATTTAACATACTGGATAATTGTAGTCATGCTAAGATGCTTAGACATTAATATTGAAACTGAGAAGAGTTTTGCAAGGTGAGATTTTCAGATTCTATAGACAAGTGTGTGTTCTACCATTTGTCAGTAACTGGAACTCAGTCCTGCTGATTCCCAGAGGTTGAAAGAATTAGGCTTGGAGAATTTTCTGGGGAACCTCAGTATTCAGACTTTTTTTTTTTTAAAGTGTAAAACAGTTTACTTGTGTGTATGTGTGTGTATATATATTTTTACTTAAAAAAATAAAAGAATATTCTAAAGAGAATTTTGCTTTTTTTTTTTTTTTTTTTTTTAGTAGAGAATTCTTTGCCTATTCCAAATCTGCAGTGAGACAATTGTATTTTAAGCTAAGGGTGAACAGTGTTTGTTGACATCTGGGACCAATGTTAATTAAAAGCATGTAAGTTAAGGAAGGTACTTTATGGCAATAAATCTAACTCTGATCAAAGGCTGTATGTAGTATTTCCTGTGTAGAAGTGTATGGTTGACAGTAAAGAGAGTTTGCCTCTGTCTCAGTAGTTGTTAATCCACAATGGTATCAAGCAGAAGTCAGATATTTATTGTTACCTGTCCAAACATTAATTCATCATGGATTACTTTTGTTTCTGTAGCAGGCAGAACATTTTGCAACAGATGTATACATCCAGCTAAGATGAATAGAATATATTCTCATTAGCCTCTAAATAAATATGCTCTTCTGCATTGCAGTGATATCTGCACCCTAATTCACACTGATACTTCATCTTCTTCTGGTGTTAAATGAAATACAGACACCTAACCTCATGTGTGATCTGGTAAGCATGTAGTCCATACCCAGCCAAGAAGCTACCACAAGGAAAACCGGGACTACTTAACAGGAAGTTTGACACTAACCCAGCCTTGGCTAGCAATAGTTAACAACAAATTAAGTTTTAAAAAAAGATAGAGGTAGAAGATGTGTCTCAAATTTCACTGAGATGCTTTTTCTGATGAATGTTTTTCAATAAAAGGGAAAGAAAACACAAATACTTGCATTGTCTGGCTTTATAATAATACCATAAATACTCTGAAGCCTTTGCTTAAGAAGAGCTATAAAGTCTGAGGCCTGTCAAAGGATGAAGTCATTTGAGCAAAATTGTGGAAACTTCTTTTTTTGTTTGTTTTCCACGTATTAGGGATAATAAAGCACATTCTGAGTTTTCCAGTGAAGTTAGAAATCACATCTTTAAATTAGCATTTTTAGTCCTGATAGTAAAGCTTGTTGAGATTGTCTTTTTTTTTTTTTTTTTTTTTTTTATGTTTTAAGTTATATGTTCTTTAAAATGATCTCTCATCTCTACTTGAGTGGTCATCTTGCCCTAAAGCACCAGGTTCATCTGGATCAGCACAGAGCTCAAGTGAAAGGAATGGTAACTCTCATAGTATCCTTATGGTAGGATCTATTGAGTGTGCATAGAGTAGTAGGAACTGTCTTAATGGACAAGGCTGAGTCATGCTGGACAGCAAGATGTGTAATACACAATGGGTGAGGGTGAGAACTGCAAGTACTTTTTTAGCTCAACATTTGTAGAAGGGTTTAGATATGGGTAAAATCACATTGAAGGAAGAAGGGAAAGGAGAGAAAACTTACACTTACTTGAGCTGTCATAAAACAAGCAGAGGGTTAGAGGCAGCTGTGAATGTGGATGAAAACAGATGGAAAGAGAAGAAAATAAATTTATGTCATCTGGGGCCAAGAAGGAAAAGAATTCAAATTCTAATTGTGCCTGATTGAAGATTGCCAGAGGCTGCTCCCAGTAACTGGTCATTGAGCAGTCCTCTGCATACACATGACAGAAATGTGTCCTGACACAGACTATGTGTAAAGAGGTAACGTTCGCTGATTAAAACCTTAGCTCAACTGCCTGAAAAGAAAGGTACCTAAAATATTTCACTCTTGCCTTTTGTCCAGTATCTATATTTTGCAATATGAGTGATTTCTAATTCTTTAAAAGCTTGGAAGTGAACCCAGGAGCTGAGAAGTGGCAAACACACTGACTTGGAAAGGAAAAGCACTGACGTTCTTTGCTATCTGCTCCTGACTCCATGTCTGTACTACATGGAGCACAACCAGGGCTTCTAAGACAAATGGCCAAGCAAGGCCTTTTTCAAGGCTTCCCTTTCCAGGGGAAAATTGAAGTCACTTGTGTAACTCTTCCACATGTTTTACAAGTGTTTAATTCAATCAGTTCTCAAAACTTGATGTCTCTGTCAGCCTTCTGCTGAGGGGAAGCATCGAAGCTGCCAGGTGCTGCAGGACGATGATTCTCTTCCAGTCCCTCGTGAGAGGTTATGTTAGAAGTGCTTTGATTCTTAAAAAAGAATTGAGAAAAACTGATTAAAATTGTGCTGTTTTTTAATTCTGGAGATTATGGCTACCTGTCCCTCCTCAAGTGTTTTTGCAACGTATTTCTTCAAATTTTCTTTGAAATGCCAAAGCACTGCTCTTGAACTGCAGCCCAAGCCATCTTCCCAGCTTCCCCTCTTGCAGTTGTGATGCTGTTGGCTCTCTGCTGTCTGGAGCTCAATGGCTGGGCCTCAAAGAGGAACTTAGAAGATGTGAAAACACACAAAATGAAGGCACAGGCATTCACAGACATGTTTTGTTTGCCCATAGTGCTGGAATCTTGGGAGATATCTGGTTGAGTTTTTATTAAATTGCCAGTCTTCAAGTTGTTAATGTATCTGTAAACAGGGTCCAGAGGATGCCACAAAGATGGTCAGAGGGCAGGAGCACAGGCTGAGAGAGATGGGACTGTTCAGCCTGAAGAAGGGAAGGCTCCAGAGAGACCTTACAGAACCTTTCCAGTGTCTGAAAGGGGCCTAAAAAGAAACTGGAGAGGGACTTCTTATAAGGGCCCGTGATGATAGGACAGGGAGCAATGGTTTTAAACTAGATTTTGGCCATATTGGGTGAAGCCATAGGCTTGCTTTACCCTTTTTTGGGCAGAACACGGGCCTTGCACAAGGCAACCGTGTGCACCCTGTTTACCGCAGTTGCTGGGCAGACCCCAGACTTAGTGGCGCCAGGTTCTTTGTCCCTTTTCCCGCGATTGCTGTCCCCAAAATAGAAGGAGGGAGAGCAGAAAAACATGCCTGGGCAAGCCAGGACATGTACAAGCCTAATTTGGCCTGTTTAGGCCTACCATGACACCCCGTGATCATTTTCAGGGCTTTCCTTTGGACCTGCTCCATCAGATCTGTGTCAAGGGTCCCAGAGCTAGACACAGTACTCAGCTGAGGTCTCACCGGAGCGGCAGAGTCACCTCTCTCAGCTGCTGGCCACACTTCTCTTGATACAGCCTAGGGTGCCGTTGGCCTTCTGGGCTGCAGGCACACGTTGTTGGCTCATGTTCATCTTCTCATCCACCAGCACCCCCAAATCCTTTTCTGCAGGGCCTTGCGCTTTGCCTTATTGAACCTTTATGATTGTGTAGTAAATGTCCTTTGGACTGTCTCACTTTTATACCCTTTTCAGTGCTAGAAGTTGTCTGTTACTTAGTGATTGCAATTAGGGACCTGGGGCTTGTTAGTCTGGAGAAGAGAAGACTGAGAGGGGATTTAATATATGTTTATAAATATCTGAGGGCTGGGGATCAGGAGAGGGGGGACAGGCTCTGTTCACTTGCTTCCTGGGATAGGACAAGGAGCAATGGATGGAAGCTGCAGTACAGGAGGTTCCAGCTCAAGACAAGGGGGAACTTCTTGACTGTAAGGGTCACAGAGCACTGGAGCAGGCTGCCCAGAGAGGTTGTGGAGTCTCCTTCTCTGGAGACTTTCATGGCCTGTCTGGACGTGTTCCTGTGTGACCTGAGCTAGACTGTATGGTCCTGCCGTGGCAGGGGTGGTGGACTGGATGATCTCTTTGGGTCCCTTCCAATCCCTGACATCCTGTGAGCCTGGGATCAGGATCCTGCCGCTCAGTGCCAGCTATTTGCATTCATACCCAGCGCCAAGAGGGGGCAGCAGCTGCCTTCAAATCTTCACCATTAAGGCGACCTGGAGAAACAGAAGCTGCTGGTTTGTAGGCTGGTTGTTGGGAGAGTTTAATTTAAAAGAAAAAAAAAAAGCTTTATTCGTGAGAACTATTTACCATAACATGCATTCTGAAATAACAAAGATCCAGAATACTTCATGTCCTGTAGCAAGGGTGACACATCTCACAGTAAAAACTGTCCTCTCTGTCGATGCAAGAGGATGCACAAGCACACATGAACACACATATAGACACTTCTAATTTTGTGTAGCTCTGGATTCATAAATTGTTAAAAAATACTTAAATATCCCCATCGATTACTTTAAAAATGAGTGCTCTGCTCTCTTACAAACTTCCACCCCAGCAGTGAAATTTTTTATCTTTGTGGGTGGGTGAAGCCCTTCTGAAAGAAAGGGACCAAATGCATTGATAACAAATTAAATGAGGTACTGGGGAGGTTTGTAAACACTCCGGCCTGAACTGTGCCAACATCCTTCGGTCATGATTGGCAACCAGCCTTGTCACATTCCTGGGACCTTTGCTGTTCATACCAGTCTGTGGCAAGAAGAAGTGGAAAAAAGAGGAGATGATGATGATTGTTTTGCTCTGGTCTGGTTTCAAACAGAAGCTTCTTGAAGGAAAGAAGATCAGTTCAAGTTGTCCCACCAGCATCTTTTCTCCGTGCTTTTGATTTTGAATGACCACCAAATGCTAGTGCAGCCTCCAGACTTGGTTGTCGTTAGCCAGCTGATCAGTGACCTTGTCAGCAAAATCTTCTGTGGCATAAAATATTTCTGTCCTCAGTGCTAGTCCTTGTACAGTGATGTGACTGTAGCTATAAATGGGGGCAGATGGAGTGTGACATCATCTGCCAAAAAGTTACCTATAGAAATGAGATGCTTGCCCTGAAAGCATGTCTTTTATGAATGCCACCTGCCAGGCATTTGTAAGCTTGTGGAAAAGTTACTGCAGCCTTGTTAGCAAAAGCGTGGCTAGCCTTGTGCTGTGGGGTGTCAAAAAAAGCCTTGTGCTGCCTTTTATGATGAGTTGCTGAAAGTTCTTGGATATCTGTGGAAAAGAAGTTGCATGGGCTGTCCACAGGCTTTCCACATCCATGCGTGACTGCAGCTTTCCCGTATCACAGGCGTGCTTTATCCAGGTCACCTTCTTCAACTTTTATAAAACTGTCTGTCAGAACAGATGGTGTCACTTAAGGATAAAAAGCTTAGCCATAGATGTGAAGAAAAGCTGCCTCTTCAAGTGAGGGCTGCTAGCTCATCTGAGTCTTTATCAGCCCTGTCTTCTTTCCTTGCACAAGAGAGGTCTTTTCATAGGTCTGCCATTGGTGTTCTCAGAGATCTTTACATTTGGGGATGGGCTTGATTTGTTGCCACAGCTGTGGACAGGTGGCAGCGTAGCTGTCGGCCTCAGTGTACTCTCTGTGAAATGATTGCCCTGGCCACGGAAATTCAGATGTGTAAAATATGTTTGTAAAGGCTAAAGTTTCTAGAACATGCTGAAGGCATTAAATCGTTCAGCCCAGAGGCTGGATGGGGGCTGATGTAATTTCTTGTCTTCCTGCAGTCCTTTTCTCCCCCTCTTTGGTAGCAAGCATCACCAGCTTCTCTGCTATCTGCCACTTCTCATGGAGGAGGACTTTGGATAAGCTCCTTGGAGTGGGTCAGGCTTCAGCCATCGCTGTCTGTTTAAGGATTGTTTGTATTCAATGGTTCTGTTTCTTTTAAGCCTAGGGTATGAGCATTACTACTTTGCCTGCCTTCTGCTAGCTGACATACACATGGTTCAAAGTCTACTATTGTCTGCTGTCAGCTGATCCAGCTGAGAGAATGTCACAAATTTTGAATGATTTGTTATGTTGTGAGTGTCCTCACTCCCTTTAGCAGTTCAAACTCATAGGAGGAAATGCTGAGTATCCAGGGATACTATTCCTTTTCAGATGAGCAGATAATGCAGATCATCAAGGAAGCTTTTCTGGTAAGGTCTGTACAAGCTTTGTGTCTGCTGAAAACTGTAGATTCCTGAGATCAGTTCAGAGTGGTTAATCAGGACACAAAAGCCTTAGTAACAATATTATGTCATATATGTGGGCTTATATTTTTTGCTGTGCTGAAAAATGATCTTGTGCTTTCACTTAAGTTGCCTTCTTCCTGGATTTCTGTTTTTAATATCAGAGCCTGTGTGAAAATAAACAGGATGATAATCTCTTGGATGTCGTGTGGCAGCTCAGTAACTGCGCTGAAAAAGTGGCTGAATAAATAATGAATTAACTCGGCCCAGGACCAGAGGTTACTGAGTGACTTCTGCACACTATAGATTGCAGATGTTTTTCAGGGCACGCAGTCACATAATGTGAGGCCAAACCTAAACAAATACAATGGAGCTTGAATTAAAAAGCCTCCAAATTCCCATGTCCAGACTATACAAGAAGATAGCACAGTATGTCAGATGCTAGGCGTCCTCCTTATCATGGGTAACATGAGTTTTCCCCAACTAAGGATGTCTTCCTTCTTGTCTTTTAGGAGTTTAGAAATGCTTTATCTGACCCCTTCTTGTGTGTCCTTTATGGATGGTAGGACTGTACTGGGGGGGTGGGGGGCTTCAAAAAAAGAAGCCCTCAGGAGTATTTTCTATTTTAAGTTTGAAAGTGATCATACAGGATTGGCACCTTCCCTTTAATAAGCACATTCTCAGTCTTCAGCAATTCTTAAGTGTTGCTGTTGCTCCTGCTTCTTTATAACAATGTTAGTCTCATTATCAAGACTAACTAATCTTGTTACCACAGCTATGGCAGGGTAGTTTTCAGTATAGGTATCAACAACAGTGAGTTTGAAACATTCAATTCTGCTTTTGTTTATCCTGTGCTGTCCTGCCACAGCAGAGCCTCGAGGTCAGTACAAGCTGACATCACAGCTGCCAGTGGAAAGCAAAGGGCAGCATAGGATTTTCATTATGGAAAATAATAAGGAGAAAAGGAATGCAACAACACAACCTTGTCATTCCTGTGGCCCAGACTGATTACAGGCTAGAGGAGCTCTTAAGACAACCCACTCACTGAGCAAACCTAAACTGGGTTTTGGGGAGAGAGTGAACAGAAGAATATTGATGGATTTCTACACAGGTATTTTTTCAGTGGGTACTCACTCTTGTGGGACTGCTGTGAGACCACTGACTCCTTTCTTAGATGTTGCAAAACTTGCTTCTTGTTTTTGCTCTTTGCTTTTGCACTCTTGAACCGAGTTAGAACATGCTGGGGAAAAAAATACTGGCTTGCCTTCCCTTTGGCAAAAGCCAGGACAGACATGTAATTGCACTTAAGAGCTGCTATTAGTGACACAGAGTCTAGCTGGAGTTCATGGTATTTCCCAGGGCGACCTAAAACTGGGTCCAGTTCTGTTCATCAATGACCTGGGAGAAGGGAAAGAGTGGACCCTCAACAAGTGTGCTGATGATACAGAACTAGGAGTGTCTGACACACTGTTGGACTAGATGATCTTCAGAGGTTCCTTCCACACCCTCCCATTCTGTGATGTAGCTTTTATTACCTACCTCACTGTTGAATTTCTGTGCACACTTTTGAAGGTGTTGCTGAAATGCAGCTCTATGGTTGCAAGATCCAAGGATGTTAGTGCCAACAGTGTGATTTGTTATGGCATCAGTGCTTCCTTGCTGTGGTTTTCAGATCCCTCAGAAACAGTGAGTGAGTCCTCATGGCAGGTGATTGTCAGATACAAAACTAGAACTTCCTGGGAATGCCACAACAGAGCTGACCTGGAGTTTTCCCTTAATACTTTTGCTACTCATCACTGGGTGTAGGTGAGAGCCACAGGCTCTGCCAGTTACTGATACTGGTCACTTGCTTTGATCTGCGTTGCAGACGCAGGTTAGATCACTTAAGCTCTGGAAGGCCTCTGATGTCTCCTGCAATTTTCTGCATGGCCACAAGATTTTACTCCAGTATAACGGAGATGAGTTCTCAGCTTCTGGTAATGTGTCTAGAGAATCAGACAATGATGGAGCAGCACTGGGGAAGGTACAAGGATCCTTGCCATATGTCTGCATGGGTTAGGAATCCCCAGCATGATGGCAAATGAATCACACAGGTTTTAATCACAGTGATCCACTAAATAAGTATGCACAGTTAGATGTTTGCTTCTGTAACAGGACCTAGAGTTTGACATTCCCATCCAATGTGGGAAGTACTTTGTGCCTCAGAGAGATCTTCACTAAAAGCTGCTCAGAGTGGAGAGCTACCAAATGGTAGTCAGTGGAGAAAATCTGGGGGAAAAAAAATGTATTAAACCTCAAATCTTCTTGGGGTTTAGCCACAGCAGTAATACAGACAAGCTATAGGATTCGTAACCTAATGGCTGGAGTCCAGCCTCATGTTTTGGGCTCTTTTAAAAAAGGAAGCACAAACCCTTTGTTTTAAACCAGAGGTGCCTAGAGGCACTGCCATAACCACCACGGTGTTAGCTCAGAGGCTGCACTGCTCATTAGAGGCAGGGCATACAGGTTGGCCCCCCAGCTTTTCCTGCTTTCCCTCATCTGTGCAGAAATGCTGTAGCCACTGGGCTGCTGAGCTGCTTGGACCCATCCTGTGGATGGTGTCTGGAGATGAAGGTGAGGCCAAGTGCTTGATCCAGAGAGAGACACTAAGAGAGCAGGTGATGCTCTAAGGGAGTAGGAGATCCATTGAGCTGCGAAAATCCTAGTTCCAGTCTGCAAGTTAAGGACTGATATTAACCAGTTGCCTGTTGGAAGTGAAGATTCTGGGAGGTACTAAAGAAAGTAATGGTAATGTGATGGTAAAACTCTATAAAACTGAAAAATCAGTGAATTACACTTGGTAGGAATAAAAAATATACCTTTGTATTGATTGTTACAAAGGTACTTGACAAAATAAATAAGAATTCACAGCCTGTTTCACAATCTAAGCAGCCGAGAGAAAAGAGCATTTGTGAGTTTGCTGTGGTGTTTTGGGAACGTCTGTTGTACTTGTGTTTTGTTTTTGTGAGGTTTTTGTTTTCTTTTTAAATGCAAAGCACCACCTAGCAATGCATGCTAAGCTAGCATATTAGGATTCCAGATGCAGGCAGTGTATACTGTCTTTTACACGTTTTTACCTCAAGTGGCTTCTTTGTCAGTTCTGGGTAAGGCATATGGGCAGTTCCAGTATGTGACCTTGTTCCTGGCAGTCAGAGGCTTGCTGTCACCTGCAGTTGGGGCAGGCAGGCCCTTGGTGATATGATCTGTTAATATTTAACCTTCCTGTGAACTCTGGCTTGGTTTTTCTGCTCCAGCCTACTGGGAGTGCCTGTTCAGGAAAGAAGTTTGGCATGGAAAAGCTCCTGAAAGTCTTCACTGACCAGAGAGTCAGACTCCGCTCTCATACAATCTCCAGAGATGTTGGAGGAGGACCCAGAGCTAACACGACCCTTAAGTGTGTAAATGTCTCCAAATGGTGCAGCCTTTATCCTGCACCATGGAAGGATGATTTTGATGATGTTTGATACAGCTGCCTGTGTTATACCTGTGACTGGTTTTGATGGTGAGAACAAGTTGATGCAGACAAGCTGGAGCTTGCTGTACCAGTGTGTGAGAAGCCATTTGGAGGATGGGCATGAGGATGAGTCTCTACCACTGAGAAGAATCTAGCAGTCCCCTTTCCTTCCTACACCAGGGTTTGGTATCTCCACTACCAACAGGATAGAGACATTACACAGGCAGAAAGTACCCTTGCATAGCTGCTGCTAGGGCCACTGAAAACCTTCTGTTTGTTGGCCAAGGTGGAGAAGATCAAGGCTTTTTTATGTCACCCACACTCAGCAGTCACTCAGACACAAGCCAGGAGGCACCATGGCAGTGACTAGGAACTGTGAGCAATTCGAGAGCTGCTACACTGTCTCTGCCAGCACCAGGCCACTGTGACATAAGGATGAGGGAAATGTTTGGGGCTTTATTTTAAGCCATTTTTTTTTGCAGTTTTGCAGGGTTTCCTTGAGGCCGGGGAGGATGAAGGTGCAAATCAAACCCTAACTTTTCATTAGGCTAACATCAGCTGTGTTAAGAGGCATGTGCAAGGCAGCAGAAATGGGCACACACTATCAAAACTCCTCTGACACTTGTAGCATACTGCAGATGGAGTGCTGGAGGCATGTGAAAAGATTATCATAATACAAACAGTGTCATCTGCTGCCTGGCCCTGCTGCATTATCTGGGTGCCTCATTAGGTGGGGAGCAGCCCTGATTACTGAACTCTGCTTGTTTGTAAAGTGACAAGTCAGGCTAATGAGCTGTGTGGGTGGAGTATTGGTTTCAGGCTCATCAGGAGGGCATCCTCATCCTTTCCTCAATTATATGCATCCAGCAGCAGGGCTGGGCACAGACGTTTGTTCCTGGGTGCTTCTTTAGAGCTTATGGCCAGGCTAAAGGGGGCAGTGAGAGAAGCTTTTTTTAGCCTGTCACACCAGGACCATGAATTGCAACAGCACAACTGGCACTTTTGCAGGGTGTGAGGAACTCTTCTTTCTCACCCTGCCAGATATGTGACAAGAGTGGGCGTGCAGCGACGATCAAGCCACTGAGCTAAGTAGCAGAGCTGTGTGACTGATTTACAAATACCAGTGTTCTTTATTTACACAGACATGTAAACAACAGAAGGTAAACAACACCGCCCAGCTCAGTCTAACAAACAGGCTGCTGCTGTTTCACTTCAGGACCTGAGGTGTTTTAGACATTTCACAGAAACTGTATTGACAGCAAACACAGGCAGGCTACGAGGTTACCTTGACTCTCTCTTCTCTGCACAGGAATCACATGCACGGTGTGCAGTGAGAGTGACTGGTACCACTGAGGCCACAAAACAAGCAGATGCAGCAAAGAACCCACGAAGAGCTTGCCTGAAGGTTGGCTGTGGCTGGGGTTAGCAATATCTGTGAGTAGTATCACTGCAACTGGTCCGTACTCCAACATCACTTTCCACCCAAGGATCACAGAGTCATGGAGTGGTTTGGGGTGGAAGGGACTTTACACACCATCCAGTCTCGATCCTCCCTGCCATGGGCAGGGACACCTTCCACTGGACCAGGTTGCTCAAGGTCTCTTTAAGTGCTTTGCAAACAAGACTACAAATCTTCATTGCATCCTTTGCAAAATATCTCCCGTTCACACAGAATGAAAAGGAGAGCCTTTAGCTAGTGGCTTTCCCTGAGCTCAGGTTTTACTGGTCTCTTTTCACAACCTTGTACAATAAATATAGCACCATTCTTCCTTCCCCCAAGCATATCACATCTTAGGACAAGCTTTTGAATTCAAAGTGATGCTTCGAGCATTGCAGGTGGAAGGGCAGTGTACAGTCCCAGTTGCTACCAGATGTTGTTTTGCTTCAGCGATGACCCTGCTGGAAGAGGAACCAGCTACTGTGCCATGCATTGCACCCATCCCCGTGGACATCTGTCCAAGAACAGACTTAAGGATAACATTAGCTGCAAAAGACAAACTGTTGGAAAACAACTGTGCTGATCTGCTGCCTTGCAAGTTTAACTGCAACAGTAAGCCATACGCAGACCGTGTTTTACTTAGCCAAAATATTTCAAATAGAACTGTTACATTACATTTGTAAGACAGAAAAATACCTAGTGGAGATATGAAGAGTTCAGGAAGTTTGCTGCTTTGTGCCAAGGAACACATTTCCTTGTATTTTAGCAGCAAAAGCATCAGCCAGGGATTCGATGAGATTTAATTCTCAGCTGTAAATTCTCCTTTTGGTTCCACACACACTTCCTGGAAAAAAAGCTGGATTGAAAGGTGTTTGGTTTGTTGCTCATTTTTCATTTGTATTGCAGAGTGATCACCATGGTTTGAATCTCAAACTGGTTTCAGCCTTTCTACCTGTTTCTACCATGAGTAGCAAGTTAGGTTCAGCTCGCAGTCCAGATCAACTTCAAGCATTTCAGAACTGCTGCTAAAAAAGCAGTAGGAAGGTGGGTTTGAGCACAGCATTTAGATGCTCAGCTGCCTTCTCTTGTGCATGTTATGCTTCAAGTAGTTTTACTTCTTTTACTCTCCCAGTAAGAACTACAGTGATGCCCTATCTTGAGTTATCATAGGGAAGAAGATGAATCACAATTCTTGGATATGCTGTTTGCAGCTGCTAGCACAACAGCAGGTAAAATAAGGATGGAGAAGGAGGCCTGTTTGTCTGAAATAGGCATTTCTGCAATCCTTTCAATCTCCTAGGTGGAAAAGGAAACTTAAGATAATTCTCCTTAAATAAAAGCTATGTACAAATTGCACACGTTGCAAGTGGAGCACTGAGATCAGTTACAGAAAATAAGATGTACAGTCTTCACTGATAACATCTCTCTTGCTATAAACAGTGATAAACAGCATATGCTTTCTTCAGATGTCAGAACCCAGCAAGACTGAAATATTATGTACACAGGGCTTGTTTGCCTTCTGCCTCCTGCAGCAGAGTCCCTCCAAACTCTGCTTTCTGCTTCGGAAGGCTGTGCGGTGCCGCTCCTGTGTGCCGTGTCTCTGCTGCTGGGCACATCACAAGAGAGCTGTCATTGCTGTCTGGCTTATGGGCTTTAGACAGTCTCTGGGTGTTGAGTAGCCCTCGCTCCCCAGGCCGTTGGGCTGAGGTTTCTGGTAGTCTGTGCTGTAGCTGACGGAGGTCAGGACCCCGTTCGCTTTGGGTTTGTCGTAGTTTATGACACTCTGGGGTGTCTGATAGTCTCCGTTCCTGGCGTCGGCCTTAGCGGAACCGGAGAAGCTGCCGGCAGAAAGGGAGTGTTTCTGAGCTGAGACGACAGGTACGTTGTAGCCGTTCTCAGAGGGGAAGTTGTTTTCTCTTGCTGTGTGCCGCTCGATGATGGGGGTGGCGTATTCAGGCTCTTGGCTGGCCAGGGGCAGAGCATATTCGTGCCGGTTACCTCTGTGTGGACAGTGATAGTGATTTTCAAACTCTAAACTCCCTCTTCTTCCCTCATCTTTTGTGTCCATGGGTCGAAAAGTGGATCCTTTCCTTGTTACTGTCCCAGTGCCGATCATGAGGGGCTGCTGGTAATCTAAAAGGAAGGATGAACTGCTCAATAAGGCACAGACTGGTCATTTTGTGTATCTAATACTTATGCGTAGGTAAGCACTTTACTGTTATTTTATCAGACACATAGTTATTGGGAATGCGAGGAAACCCTGCCCCAAAGCACATCCTATAACCTCCCTTAGCAAGCAAGCCTTGCAGAACATGGCAGAAGCTCTTCCATGGAGGAGTTCCAACCTGCCACCCTTCTTCCTACTCCCTCCTTCCCCTTCCCTCCTACCCAGCCAAGTAAATTCACATCGCTTCTGCAGTACACTCAGAAGTCCTAAAAAAGGGAGAGAAGCCAAGAAAATATTAGCAATAAACTGGACAAAGGGCAGAAAGATGCACAAACGAGAAGTTCTCAGAAACGAGTGTTCCACTTTTGGAATAATTAAAATGCTTGTAGGATTCTTAACGAGCCGACCAAGTGCCGGCTTTATTTAAAAGGCATTTTGCAGTAGCTGAGTGACAAGAAGGATGGAGTTAGGCAGAACGGCAGCCAAGAGAGTCAAAGGAAGTGTGAAACGTGCTAAGCCAGCTCAGCACTGCTGTGGGCGTGAGGGGGGACAAGCTGTGGGAGAAGAGGTGGGACCGGCGCTGCCAGAGGAACCAGGCGGTCACCCTGGTCAAGGGGGACAGCAGGGACAGAGCTGGGGATGGGCAAACAGCCTGAACTGAAGCAAGGAGAGAGATGGAGAAAGCGTGGCCTCAGCAAGTGCGTGTTTGCACCTCTAGGCAAGGCAGATGCCAGGCTGCCATGCGAGATCAGGACTAAAAGGGCTTTCAAAAAATCCAGTGAAGCTATTATGAGAAAATTTGCCGTTGTAGCTTTCTCGCTTTGGTGCTGGTGACAATCTCTTATGGATGCAAAGGGTGGCCTGAACAGCTCTGGTAAGTGACACTGCTAAAGTATCATGTTTTGAGGCAGGCGTGAAGAAGTGAGTGCAGTTTCTGTTCTGGCATCGTGGCTCATCTGACATGAGCGTCAAATTGGATCCCATATGTCCTGTGAATCTTTTTGGCAGCTCCTGGCTATGTCCCAAACTTCAGCATGTAGGGTGAAGGTGTTATGAGACTTCACTAACTAAGTGGTGCAGCTCTCCCTGGCACCACTGCTGCCATCCCCAGCAATTTCCCTCGTTCAGGATGAAGCATCTCCACTTGCTCCTTTGAGAACTGGCAGGCAGCCGGGGACTGGAAGGGAGGGAATTTCGTTTGGCATATTAAGCTCTATTTAAGTTGCATATCCTCTGCAGTTAAATTATTAAACAGCACATTTCTGTTTCGTGATTCTTATTTTTAAGGAGCTTGTAGGTGAAATGCTAAAGCTGGAGGTGTGGGGGGGTGTGTGCCTGGGAGTTAAGACACAAACATGGCAGGAGAAGAGGATGGAGAGAGCAAAGGCTCCCCAGACATAGCCCAAGGAGCCAGATGACCCCAGTTGTGAGCAAACTTTATCTCATTCCTTCATGAAATAAAACTGCTTTATAGGTCTCTGCATATTTATAGTGAAAATTTCTGTAAAGGGTTGAAACCATCCTTGAAAGATATCCAAGGTAGCAACATATGGAATTACAGTAACCATCCACTTGTTTTTTTAAATGTATTTCTCTGCCAGACATTGGAGAAATTCTAAGGAATTTCTAAAGTCTGGAGGCTGGAAACAGCAAATTAATCTTTCTGGAAGATTGCTGATCACTGATCCCATGAGATGGCTGGTCTCACTGGCCTTTCCAGACAGACTAAACTAGGCAGGGATAAGATGTACTAAGAGGATGAATTTAAAAAAAAACAACCCAACAACACATCCCTCTAGGATGCAAATAGTACTGAGGTGGGAATTTGCTCTACCCAGACAGTGACCTGGAGCCAAAGTGGCACAGGAGAGAAGCACCACAGTTCTTTCTTTTTCATTCTTTCTCATCTACCTGCTTCCATTTTGGTGGTCTCATCTCCAAAATAGGAAAAAGCTGCACAGGGATCTCAGCACGACTTCCAGATGGGCATGAAATCCCACCAGAAGCCAAGTATTTTTTCTTATTTGCTCAGCAGCAAGGGGCATTATATTTTGTTCCATTTCCACAGGCATTTGTGTTTAAATTGAAACAAATAAAATTAGCCAGTAAATGTAAACTATCCTATCCTAGGCACATTCTTGTACTGCAGCCATGCCTGAGTGCCTTCCATGCTTACCTTCAGCTGTAACTATTTCAGAGTCAGGAAATCTTTCCCAACAACTCTAAGAATAATAATTCCAAAAGAATGGTCATTCCCCCCCCCCCC
>WBNM01003324.1:280857-299786 GCA_013399055.1 Ramphastos sulfuratus
CCCCCCCCCCCTCCCCTCTCCCCCCCCCTCCCCCCCCCTCCCTTCCCTTCCCTTCCCTTCCCTTCCCTTCCCTTCCCTTCCCTCTTCCCTTCCCTTCCCTTTCCCCTTCCCCTTCCCCTTCCCTTTCCCTTTCCCTTTATTTTTTCTTTTTTCTTTTCTGGTGAATGATCACATTTTTCTGTTAGCTTGGAGAAGAAATCTGCCTGAATTTCTAGTTAATGCATACCGGCACAGTGCTGTCGTTTTTTGTTGCATAGACTGCAGCACTCTTACTTGTGCAGCAGGGAAGAAAAATATACAAAGAGAAAAACCTGAACTATTTCTAAACATTTCAGCCAAATGGTCACTTTTCTGTGTCAAGCTTGAAGAGTGACTATCAACTGCAGAGCTGTCTCTCCTTTTCCCTGCACATAAACAGTATTTCCCAAAGCCAGCTTAGTCTGTGTTCAGAACAGCAGTCCTTGCAAAATTAGTTCTTGGAGATGCTTCAGCATGATCTAGGAAAGCTGAAAAGCCTGATGAGACAGGGAGGTGAGCTCAGTGTGTCATAGACAAAATTCCAAGCCCCATGGGGTTCTGATGGGGCAGGTTTTGTCATGCACCTTAGCTGAAACTCAGATCATACACAATACTTAAGTAAGATTATTTGTATGTAACAAGTCATTGTGGAAAACTGCAAACCTGCAGATTTTAAATAGCTACCCTTCACAGTTCAGTCACTGCTAGGTTGATTTATCACTTTTTTTGGGCCCCCAAGTTTAACATTCTAAAAATATGAACTCAGTTGTCATTGTGCAGTGAAATTCCTTGAAATACAAGCTAAGAAAATCAGAGCTCGGAGAAAATCTCTCTACGGCTCGCCTAAGTTTATAAAAGCTGCTGTCAGGACTGAGGACTAGGAAGTGCCTTATGCTGAGGCAAGCTGAGCTCCCTCAGAAGTGATAAGTGAAGGTCTGACTTTGAATGCTGTGGGTGCATGGAGAGGGACTTCAGAGTTTGGCTTGCCCAGAAATGAGGTTTTCAGGGGAAAACGTTATTAGCTGATGCTGTGCAGCAGCTGCAGGCACTGGGTGCACTGCTTTCACCTCTTCAGTGTTACGGTCTCTCAGAGTCTGTGAAATATGTTGTGTGGACAGGTGTTTGGGTGTAAGAACACTTCTGTTGAAGTTCAGCCACACTGATTCCTGACGGATGCAGGCTGCACCCAGAGACTCAAGTCAGAAAGTCTCACCAGCAAGGTGCAGTCCCTGTTGAGCAGGAGCTCTCTCTACAGGCGCAGCTCCATCAGCAGCTCTGTGCTTTTACAGAGCATAGAATGGTAGGGGTTGTAAAGGACTTCTGGAGATCATCTAGTCCAACCCCCCTGCTAAAGCACATTTTCACCCAAGCTGGTTGTTTCACTTGTAGGAGAGAAAGTGGCTTAGCCATCCCAGTGCATCTAATGCTGGCTCTGGGCTTTGCTGGGGCTATACAGACCAATGTTTCTGCACTGGTGCAGGGTTCCTAGCAAGGGCAAGTGCTGAGCTGAAGACTTCCCCAAGCAGCCTGTTGTACAGCCTTAGTTACAGTGGTTTTAAAAGGATGCACACATACACGTGCCTCCTTTTCAGCAATGTCAGCAAGCCTTGGTTATCTTCCTTGTTTTGACAAGCTTGGTATCTACTCCATGGCCATACATTACACTGGTGAGAACAACCCAGATCTAGTCAAGTCTGAAACTCCTGATCTTTTCTGACAGTGAAAGCTTGCCCTTGAATGTCAAGGCAGCATATACATTATTGCTCTGTGTTTTCCTACCCCTCCCTTACCTTTTCCTCGTTGCTCAGAATGCCTTTGTAAGTTCTCCATTTTGAGTTGTTATTTCTGTAGTTCATCGTAAATGTCTTCACAAAAAAATTGAAATTCAGCATAGTGGATCCTGAACCAGTGGTCTTGATCCCTTTTAACAAATGTAAAATGCACTTTCATTTGTTAGGTGTCATTTTTTAAAGGAACATTTGCAAATGCAAACACAGAAGCCAAAACCATTTAGAGTAACGATGAATTTTTAACAGAGCTCATTAATCTGACTCCAAAAATGGTAATTCCTGTTTGATGCTGTGGTCTGTGTCAGCAGTCTTTAGATGTTTGGCAGCTACTGCTGTTTATGCTTCCACAACTAAACTAAGAGTTGGAAACAGGGCCATTATTTCAAAGGTTTAGTCTTAATTATCAACTCCAGAACTGCATCATTGCTAAGGTCCTAAGCAATCATTTATCATTCCAGACTCTGCTGGTTCCTGGGTATGTATTTTGCACTGAGCATGTTTACAGGTCAGGCATGCATGACAGTTGACTACAATCCTATATCTTTATGGGCAGATCAGTCTTACAAACAACCATGATTTCTTAAATATGAAAAGAATATTCCTCAATGCAGAACATTTGCATTACACTTAACGAATGAAACATTGCATTTACTGCTTGTGCTGGTTTGAGCTAATTGGAATATTTTAATAGAGAAAATTATATTATAGGCTGTGAAAAGGAAACAATGGTGATGACTACTTCACTCATAGGCTTGCTGAGATGTTTAAGAAAAAATAANCAGCTGCATTTGTTTCTTTCCTCCAGCTTCAAATGAGCAGACAGTGACCTACCTGTTACTCTCTTCTTCTCTCCCAGGTCTATCTCCAACCATTCGCGGTTGCTGCTGTGGTTAGAGGCCCAAGCCAGTCCTGGGAGGTGAAGCCAAGCCTTGTCAGGAGACCACTGGAATAGCTGCCCAAATTCATTGGTCTCCTCCCAGTAGGAAGATGCAGTAACCTGGCTCTTGGAGAGGAATCCCTCTTCCAGACTGAGGGATTTATTGCAGCCTAGGAGTCCCCACACAGACAGACAGAAGGAGTTATTTTGTGTTTTCACAGCATATTTTTACATTAGGCTAGCAACATATGATGAACACCCACCACAGCAAAGTCAGATGTTGCCTAATCTAGCGCTAGGCTGATGCTCTCTGCTAGCTGTAGTGTTTGCCAGGCAGTTTGTAGGGGGTGATCCAGCATCCGAGTGCCGCAGTCCCTCTCCTTTACCATTTTAACTCCTACGTGCACGACACCTCCTGACTACATCTGCTATTTTTGTCATTTTGTTTTTAATCTTTGCAGTTTTGTCTCGTTCCTGTGAAGACTTCTTGTATTTTTAAATTTTCCTCCTGAACCATAATATTTATGTTTCGAGATTGGCATTAACTGATTCTGCTGCAGAAACGCTTTCCCAGATGAAGGCACCGTGCTGCAAGGAATGCTTTACTGTAAATACTTTGTGATTACCACCTGCTATTAGGGCTAGAAAAGTTACTCATTAAAGAAGCTCCTTGATACTCCTGCCAAGAGGTGATATCACGATGACAATAGCTGCAGGTAAGCATAACAACTCCACCAAAGAACCCACAAAATTTCTGCACATCAAGGTTCTTCAGAGAAGGCAGGCCAGTTGAATAAGGTTTCAATCAAGTGAGAAATAATTCCCTGGCAGTTTCAAAGGCCTGTACATGCTGCACAGTTTGCACTGGCATAGTAAATGATTTTATCTCAGATGACTGAAATATAATCCAAATGAATGAGCATAAACCTTCCCCCCTCCCCCCCCCTCTTTGCCATGCTATGTAAATGCACAGCTCGACAGATTAAAGACACTTTTGCATCTTGGAAAGTCATAAACAAAACCTCCTTCTGTATCAGTGCAATGTAAATATATCTTCATTCCTCCCATGTTTTCACCCTCATATAGTGAAGATGGAATTTAGAAATGTCTGAAGAAAAACTGCTTTCATTTTTTTCCCTCCTGAAGTACATAAAATGGAATTATCTGATTGCCATTCTTCATCTGCTGGCACCAGAAATGTAACAGCAAAACAGTGTTTCTGTTTCTCACCTGTGTGCATATGACCTATTCCTCTGCTGTGTGCGTTTCTAGCTCCCTTCACATCCCTTCCATTTTTTTTACTCGCTGATTTAAAGAAAAATTGCTGTCCTAAAATATCCTTCCTAGACAACAGCCTGACATCCTTCTGATTACCTTGCAAACCTTTTACAGAAAGGTTTGTTACTAGACAGGTAACATTTGAATAGCTAAAAATAAAGTCATTATTCTTACCATTTGAAGTAAACATAAACCGCTTATCTGAGAGTGAACCGCTGTAAGAGAAGAAGAAAAGGTAAATCAGCCATATTCAGGAGGTGCTGATGGGAATGCTGAGCCCCACTTCCAGAGTCGCTCTTTGCCTAGGAAAGTATCTCTGCCCAGAGAGCTGCTTGCTTTGCTGGCTGGTCCCTGACCCCCATAAGAGCACTCTTGCACAGCTTTCAATGTGACTGAATTCAGAGCAGGTTTTAATGCTTTTGAGCATTTGTTACATTTTAAAGTGACTCCTCATCCCATCAGACTGTGGGGAGGTTTCCCTTCTGCTCCTCAGATCAGCAATGTGAGAGTGCTCAAAAGAGCCAGGATTGGGAAAGCTATCAGGACTTTAAGCTACCAGCAGTGTGTGATTTCCTGCACCAGGTCCAAGTCTCTTCTCACCTACACTAGCTTGTACCATGGCAACTTCGCTGCAACTAATGACTTTCTGTTAGTCCAAGTCCACATCTAGTTTGAAGAAAATCCAGCCTTAAGCACCATGAAAGTGTTAGACTTGATGGTGACTAAACCATGCCAGCTCTGGGCCTTCCTACTGGGGTTACAGTTGTATGATACCCAGATTGAATGGGAACTACTCCTTGTTTTAATCTGGGTGGGAACCAGTTCTGTCACATCCACAACCAACAGCTCCCATTAGGAAAAATTCACTTGGCTCCACAAACAGGACCACATCTATGAGTCTTCTTGTTTTTCTTCTTCTGACTGCTTTGCTTCAGGAGAAAAGCAACTTCTAGCCCCACTCTAGACAACTCTGCACCAAGCAGGACAAATCACCACTGTAATGGAAAGCAGAGCTTTGCCTGGCCTCCCAAGGAGCCGCTTTTGAGAGGCCCCCAGTGTTTCATTCCAGAAGTGGCAACTCTGGCTGCATAATAAAAATAAAAGCCTGGGCTTTAATGTGAAATCAGTTTGGATTTCTGTAAAGTCTGACCCCTTTGACGTCACTTTGAGTAGCTGCATGCTTCACTTAGCCCTTTGGAAAAGCCTTGGCCAGTCTGACTGCGCCTAGCATCAAGACAGCTTCCTTTCAGCCGCTCTTTGTTGCTGGCCAGGAAAATTCCCCCCCCAGGTATGACCCATGGGCTAACAGCATTGCACAGGGCTGTGTGTTTTGAGAGCACTGAAAAACAGGGAATAGGAAAGTGGTCCCGTGTCAAGGTCAATAAAAACACTGCTTCTTTTTGTCACTGAGGGAAAACTAATGACTACAGGCAAACCAAGCCCTTCAGAGATGACGGAGAGCACTGGGAGGGAACTGATTTATTTGGGCATGTAGGCGGTAGAGTAGCTAGAAGGAGAAACTCAAGCCCGCCTTCCCTCCCACATCTTCCCCCCCAGGCAATCCTCAGGGGCGATCAGATGTGCTCTGCTCCCTTCAAACCAGTTTGACATTACAGCCAAAACAATTTTTTTTTGTTTTCTTTGTGAATGCAAAGCAGCCCATTCCCAGAGAAAAGAAGAAAACAAACACCTACAGCCATCAGCAAAACCTACCCAAACCAGAAATCAGAGTGCTCCTTGAATACTTATTTATGAGATAGTGCTTTGTAATAAATAAGTTACACTTAGCCCTTTCAAATCAAGGGCTGCAATTTTAGGAGAGAAAGGGAGGAGGTTAGCATGGCTAAGGTCTATAAAGCTATGAAATCGACCTGAAATATTTCTGCTATAATTCTTCAAGTCACTGAAGAGGACAAACTAATTCAGTAAGTGGCAATTCATCAGTTTCCTAATGTGAGTGGTGGCATTTGTCACAAAAATTTCACTTTGTCCTTTAAGGGATGGTATCAGCCTGTGCTCCTCATTTTCCTGACAACCTTCAGGATCCTGCCTCAACAACGGTTCTGGTGGCAGGACTGCACAGGAGACCTGTGCCAGCAGCTCTGCAATAAAAAAAAAAAAAAAAAAGAATGCTGCTTCCCATAACAAATTTCTGTTGGCATCAAGTAATTACTTTTTTTCAGAGTCAATCTCAAACCAGCTTTTTATACACAGTGCAGGAGAACCCAGATCTTACCTTCCCCAGCTCATGCCCATGTGTTCTCCTGCATTGTCCAAGACAAATGATTTCATGTGTGCAGATGCATGGCCACAGGCCAGGTCACCTCACAACGTTAAACCCCCACATACATTTGTACTAGGGTGTCGGAACTGCCCTATAAATCCAACCACATGATCTTCATTATAGCATTTGTGGGTGCAGGGCCACACATGGATCATGAGAACTGAAAAGCTCACAGATGCTGGAGACTAACAAGTGCACTGAAAAATGGAATCGAGGAGGCCAAGGTCAGCTCTTGCAGGCTGGTGAGCTGTAACTCCACCGTCACATTACAACGCCGATATTTAACAGCTCGATGCACTCCAGCAGCAGCTTTTGATGAGGTCAATTTCAGCTCAAGTCACTAAATAATTTAAATCTTTAATACTGAAATCCACTGTAAATGAGATTTTAAAAACTTGAGTAAGCTTTTATTTAAGGGTGTCTAAAGAGCTCTCAGAGCACTGCTGTCCAAGCACTATTTTTTCCTTGCCAGCACTGGAAGCCTGAAGTGCACATTTCAGCTCTCCTGCAAGTAAAGGCTTCGAGGAGACCTTAGAGTAGCCTTCCAGTATCTGAAGGGGGCCTACAGGCCGGCTCGGGCGGGACTATTGACAAGGTTTTGCAATGACAGGATAAGAGGCAATGGGTTTAAACTGGCCGAGGGGAGATTGAAACTGGATGTTAGGAGGAAGTTCTTTACAGTGAGGGTGGTGAGGCACTGGAACAGGTTGCCCAGGGAGGTTGTGGCTGCTCCCTCCCTGGAGGTGTTCAAGGCCAGGTTGGACGAGGCCTTGAGTGACCTGTTCTAGTGGGAGGTGTCCCTGCCTATGGCAGGGGGTTGGAACTGGATGATCCTTGAGGTCCCTTCCAAACTTACCATTCTATGATTCTATGATAAATGAGAGTTTTCCCACTTGATAGAGTAGAGGTAAGTTTGCATCTCTGTGGCTCTTTCTATTACTCACGTGAAATGCATAGGATATTTGTGAATAGCAACATTAAAAGGATGCTTGGCAGTCCAAGTGACAGGTTAATTATGCAATGTTTTCCCCCAGCACATGTACATTTGCTGTCTTATATGCTCCCTTCATTGCCCACTAGCTCTTGTGCTGTGGAAATAAGTACAAATGGGAATCCCAGCTGCCTTGCACTATAACGTTTTACGTGCTGCTATCTGAGTTACTCCTGGGATTCTGAAGGATCACAAACATATGAATGTATGTAAACAGTTCTGTAATGTCTTTAGATAATGGACAAAATATTTAATTCAGGGTTTCACTAAGCTAAACGCTGTGATGAAAAGAATTTGTATTATTTGCTTTATGGAGGGGTTTGGTGCCTGAACTGAGCTCTCAGTTCTGCTTTGCTTTGAGACAAGGTTATATGAATTTTCTTTGGCAATTAACTTTCAAGAAAAAAAGAAAGTATTAAGGCTTTACAGACCTTTGGCTAATATATACTTATATACTCCAGTGCCATTATATAAAAAGCTTTTCAATCCACGCTGAAATTTAAACACAGCAACAGACCAAATTAATTCTTTTTTTTTTTAACCCTTCCTTTTTTTTTTTTTTTTTTTTCTCCCATGAATGAAACTGTGCAAAATTGTCAGGGGGGTGTAGAGAAATCATGGGGAAAACAGGAAAACAGACACTTTCCTTCAGCTCTTGTAGACTATGAGACTGAGAAAATTTCCCTTCCTACAAATAAAAAAAAAAATACCCAAGCCAAAAAGCCTCATGTAAAATCCAGATAACATTTGAAAATGAAAAAATATAAACCACCAGAAATGACAGAGGCAGTTGCTGGAAGGACTTTACTGTGCTGGATAGAGATTAGAGGATTTATTTCGACTTCAACAACAGCACAATTAAAAGTCAGGAGATAAGTGGTAAATACAACACCCGTGCTATAAATATTCTAAGAGACAAAAACTCCAAACGTGTCAAAAGCACAATGTTTAAGAAGCTGTTCATTAAATCCCCTATGGCTCAAGAGCATTTTTTATTTATTCATTTTTCCTGGATTTTTTTTTTTTTAAACTTGAACATGAATTTAGCAATGATTTATTAGCACACGGATTAAAGGTGTTTGTTGCAGAACATTGTGCTTTCATGTATCTGCTAACAAAGTCACTGGCAAGTATGTGTTGGAAGGAGTGGAAGGGAAAAAATACTCCTGCCCTATGTGGTATAGAGCTACTGACAACTTGGAACATCTTCCTATAGCTGTCAGTGCCAATGCTGTTCTAAAAAAGCTGTAGAAATAAAGCATCGAAGCTTCTAGACCCACACCTCACATCTACTCTGACCAGTTTTGCACCCTATATCTGGAGAGGGGCAGGGAAATACTAGAGAGAGTCCAATGGCGGGCTCTGATGATTAAAGGACTGAAACACCTGTCCTGTGAGGAAAGGCTGAGAGACCCGGGGCTGTTTAGTCTGGAGAAGTGAAGGCTGAGAGGAGATCTTATGAATGTTTGTAGATATGGTGGAGGGTTGAGAAGGAGCCAGTCTGTTTTCAGTGGTGCTCTGTGACAGGACAAGGGGCAGTGGGTACACACTGGAACACAGGAAGTTCCATCTCAACATGAGGAAAACCTTCTTTACAGCGAGTGTGACAGAACTGGAACAGGCTGCCCAGAGAGGATGTGGAGTCTCCTTTTCTGAAGACTTTCAAAACCCACCTAGACACATTCTCGTGGGACCTCCTCTAGGTGATCCTGCTCTGGCAGGACTGGATGATCTCTAGAAGTCCCTTCCCACCCATCCCACCCTAGGATTCTAGGAACTTTTCCTTCCCTGAAATGCATCCCCACCTTCTTCAGCTGCCCTGGGCAGCTGATCGCGCACAGCAGTACTCACTCATGCGAGGGGACGCCGTTGGCGACTCCACCTTCATAGCGGCTGATGCCCTTCTGCTGGGTGACGCTGATCTGCCCGCCCAGCTCATCTGCGATGACGCCCGCGTGTATCGCCGACTTGCACAGCAGCGAGGTCTGCAAGGCAGAGGTGGGAGGGCAAAGCTCAGAGCCTCAGTCTGACAAAACGCTGATGGTTTCACTCCCAAAGCACTAACATACTGGTGCAGCTCGGCAGAACCAGCAAAGGCTCAAAAGGCACGAGAGGGAGAAGCAATGGTAAGCTTGGCAAAAAAACACCTTTACAAAAGCCATTTTTAGCCCGCCACAAATGAAACAATGATCTGCTTCTGAGAAGGTGCTGTAAGATTTTAACTGAATAACTCCTTGGGAAAACCAAGTCAAAGGCAAGGCAAGTCTTTATGAAGAGAAAATGGTAATTGCTCGATGGACTTGCCTGAAGGCAGAGCCTTGTATTGCTGTGCCTTAGGATTTGAGTCATGGCATACTTCAGGAGATTAAGCTGTGTGCTGAGTAGCTGCCGCCAGGTTTTAAGCATAGTCCTTTTGCCAGTATCTCAGGTGAAATAACCTTGAGGACAGGACAAACTGTGCCAGCTAGGTGGCAATAACGTACCTCTGGGCTAGGGCAGAGAAGGGCCAGTGGGGAGGTGCAAAGGAGACATTCTCAGTGCCTGTTGGGAGTGCCTGGTCTCATTCACACTAGCAGAGCCTGGGCTGCACTACTCACTACTAGGCCGGCTGAGGTGGCACAACCCTCCCTAGAGGGGACACAAAGGCAGCAGGTCTCCATGGGAGCCCCACAGGTTCTTCCCATCAGAAAAGCTGAATGTCCCTTCACGGTGGAGGGAAAATTTCTTTCAAGAATTCCTTGGCACAGATAAGATCTGCATGAGGTCATGCCATGTGCTGCTTTTCTTGCCCAATCACCCAAACTGAAGGGCAGGAATAACTCCAGCTAATGAGATGTGATGTGGCATTTCTTTGTTTCCACAGCTCTGCCGCTTTGCAGGCTGGCGCTGGAACAACTGGATGAACAGGTTCAACGTGAACATTGACTTTTTGGAAACTCACTAACTGCTCTATTTGTGAGAGGGTGGGATTTGAGTCCAGTGCTATAATGAAACTTATTCCTCTGAGAGATGTACGATTTTCACAGGCATGACAGCTCTGCTATGAGGACAGGCTGAGAGAGTTGGGGCTCTGCAGCCTGGAGAAGAGAAGGCTTCAAGGAGACCTTAGAGTAGCCTTCCAGGATCTGAAGGGGGCCTACAGGAAGGCTGGGGAGAGACGATTTATAAGGTCTTGCAATGACAGGACAAGGGGCAATGGGTTTAAACTGGCAGAGGGGAGATTTAGACTGGATGTTAGGAGGAAGTACTTTGCAGTGAGGGTGGTGAGACACTGGCACAGGTTGCCCAGGGAGGTTGTGGCTGCTCCCTCC
The DNA here is from genome assembly GCA_013399055.1 of Ramphastos sulfuratus. Taxonomy (NCBI): domain Eukaryota; kingdom Metazoa; phylum Chordata; class Aves; order Piciformes; family Ramphastidae; genus Ramphastos; species Ramphastos sulfuratus. The sequence goes on from WBNM01003324.1 coordinate 291,407, forward strand.
CTGGAGGTGTTCAAGGCCAGGCTGGATGAGGCTTTGAGTGACCTGTTCTAGTGGGAGGTGTCCCTGCCTATGGCAGGGGGTTGGAACTAGATGATCTTTGAGGTCCCTTCCAACCTTACCATCCTATGATTTTATGACAGACTGAGAGTCCAGCACGAGGGACACAGAGAGGTCAGAGCACTGTGTAATATGAACTGTGGATAAATGCAACCATTCAGGCCACTGCTTTCCTTTAGAGAACAAGCAGTTAAAACAGCCCCAGAAGCTGGTAGTTATCAGTGGGATGTGATTAGGCAGTGTATAATGTTTACTTCATCCCAGGGCAGATTGCTGGGATACTGCAGGCATAACCTTAAAGAATACTGGCACGTTACTGAAATGAGTTGGTTTTTTTTCCCCTACAAGAGATAAGTTTAGAAAAGAAACACATATGTACTCCAAGCAAGAAAATGCCTCAAGTTGTAGGAATATTTAGTGCATCCCCAAGCACTGCCTCCAGAGGGACAAACATTAGGCAGGATTTTTCCAGAAAGCCAGGAGCCACGAGTCAGTAGGTGGAATTGACAGTCAGTGGACTTTATCACACAATTGATTGGTCTGTTTGAAAAGTGTGTCTGTGTGCTTTTATACTGATAACATGCTCATATCCTGATAATAAAAGGTCTATCTAATACAGCTGGGGAGAATTACTGACAAAAGTCAAGCAGCAGAAGGTGAAACCAAGTTGTGCTGTGCTTCTCTCCACTGGCTTAATAAACTGGCCCTCAGTATCCTCTGTACTTACATCTCTGTATCCTTCTCCGATGTTCCCAGAGATGTCACCTGCTATGTCTCTGCAGCCAGCAGGACAGTACCTGCTGTAGTGAGAGAAGAGAGGTTTGGTTAAAGTAGGAACTTGGGTGACAGCACACAGAAGCAAACTCACACAAGAAGAACTACTCTCACACCAATAAATACATGAGCAGTAAGTTCTGGCTGATGGTCTGTTAGCGAGTCTAGGAGGTAAATAAATGAGCTCTTGAGGTCACCAGTGAACTGCACACAGCAGCACACAAAGGACCAGGAAAGCATCTTTGCAAGGGCATTTGTGTTTAATTCTCTTGTTCTAGAAATGCCACCAAAAGAGTTTTCAGCACAGCCTAGATAAGAAGCACGCACACAAGATGCACATCCAGACAGCAGCCAGAAGAGCACAATTCATTACAATTTCAAATCCTATCACAAAGTTCAAGGAACCAAGAAATTATAGCTTGTCCTCAGATAATCTTGTATCAGCTAGGATGTGATCTGCTCTCAGGAGGAGCACTGGAATTTCAGGCTACTTTGAATTTCAAAGTGGAAGCTCTTTTTACATACACCATGTATATGTATGCCTTAATCAGAATTGCTGAGAGCCCTGCAACTCCATTTCCTTATTTTCCCGGTCTGCAGAATTCCATTCTGCACTACAGCTTCTCCCAATCAGGCCTTGAACTATTGCATCATCAGCCCTCAAAAAAAAAAAAATTCCCTTTCCTCAGAACCCCCAGACTGTATCTGCCTTATTTTCTAGCAAGGGGACCAGCTAACAGACAGAGCAAAGCAAGCCAGAGTGCAGAGAGCTGCGAACCCTCCTTACCTGTATTCAGCCTTTGTGTAATGGTTTGCTCGTTCCAAACAAGTGATCAGATCTGTGAAAAGTTTACAAATGTCAGTACCCAGTGCAGAATGTAGGAAGAAATACACACAAATATTTGGCTAAAGATGAAACATTTAAAAATCTCTCTGTGTAATACTTAAAACTAGACAGAAAGCAGCAGTTATAGCTTTCCCTCGTTCTTTTTCATCTCCTCCTTCCACTCCTATGTTCTACATCTTCATCAAAGTTGCACAGACCTCCAGAATATTAAAAATGTAGGAATAAAATCTTAATCTCTCCTCTCCCTTCATCTTATCACTGTGTGGTAGATGCTGGATCCCAGAATAGAGTGGAGCTTCAGGTAGAAGTTAAGTGATTTTCTCTTCCTCTGGGCCTGCATGGTAAGTTTGCTGGGGGGGAAGATTTCAGCAGCTATCACATCTGGTTAATATCACAACTGCTTCTTGCACACATATTGTTAAAAATGTCATGGTTCATGCTAATTTGGAAACATATAGGACCAAACATTTGGGCTAAAGTCTACGCATGTATAGAAGATAAAGAAAGAGAAGGGGACTGTGCCACTAATCCTTTGGGTTTCACTTTACCTGGATGATCACTACTGGCATAGGACAACAGAAAGCCTCGTCCTGACACATGGGATCCACTCTCAAAGTGAATAGTTGCTTCATTGCTGTCCAAAATGATTTCTTTAGGAACAGGCATCACATTACCACAGTATGGACCTACAGACAGAACAAAGAAGATTTCAAAAGTTTAGATGACATAATTAGGCTGGAATTTTCTCATGATTAGCAAAGAGTTTCATAACCCACTCCTCCTTCAGTACCAATCCAAATGTTGACAAAAGGATTTTGGCTTCAGTCCTTTATGGGCATGAGCTGCAAAGTCACCCTGACAAGGAGTGGCCAGGATCCTGTTGTCTCTCCATGGCAGCAATTCCAGCATTCACATCTCTCATCACATAAGCCCTAAGAGAATGATTACTGCCCTTTGGCCTTTGAAGTACAGCATGCTAACAGCCAGCAGTAACTCATTAGAGAAGACAACAGAACATTCAAAGGCAATCCAAGGGATCTGCACAGGGTCCCCTAGATAAAGCTCTCCAGACATGGACAGCTCATGCAGCTGTAGCACAGCAGCCATTCAAGAAGGATTAAGATCGCAGACAGTGTACCTGGTTCTCAGGGACCTGTGTGCCACAAGCCAAACTGTACAACAAGGCAGTACTACCACTTTACTCAGAAACTGTCTCATTTTCCTTTTGAAAACGTCATTGGGCCACTGAAGCACACAGCTCAAGCCTCTGGAGTTTCAAACATTAAAGAGGAGGAAAAGGGGAAGATAGGGGGTGGGGGGGAGGGAGACAAGAGGCTTGCACTTACATTGGATTAGATAAGGGCTTTATAACTACCAACAGCAGTCTCTTGGAACAGTCTCAGGGACACTCCTTTCTTGTGACAGTAGGCATGCTCAGGACTCTTAACAGCTACATTTGCTTCTTCACAAGTCAGTTCCCAAGGGCTGCTTTCTTTTGAGTTGCCACAGTCTTTGCCCTTACCTTCTGTAATCATGCCTGGGTGCAGACACTTGTCCCTGGCTGCCCTCAGGCACAGATTACACAGAAGATCCAAAGCAGTTTGGGTATGTTCTCTGAATTTATGAAGATGCTTACAATATAAACTGCTGAGAAGTGAGATAGGTTTGGAGTTTTTTTGGCTTTGTTTGTTTGTTTGTTGTGGGTTTTTTTGTTTTGGGGTTTGTTTTTTTTTAATGACAGGGGTTTTTTTCCCACAAAGTGAAAACAAACAAGACCCTGTACAAGCTCTCAGCCCACCTGTTCTGCTGGGATAAATGACAGATTTTCCATCCTAAAGCAAGTCCTTGGGATGAAGAATGAACAATTTGATTTTTCCCAGACAACCACATTTTATGGGTAGTGGCCACTTTAAGGTAACTTGGAACTGACTTCTGAAATAGAAGAAATCAGTTACAGCACAACACAGATTTGATGAATGGCATCCTCCCTTAATGGGCTCTTAAAAACATCTTCATTTTGCTTGACACCCTTGGGATGGCCTTCCCCAAGGAAGTATCCAAGTATTTGGATACTGCATTGGTCTTATAACAGCTATAAGAGCAGCCTATAGAGTAGCCCAATTGCAGCCAACAGCCAGCTGTCAGCACAACAGCACAGACCAAAGGATGAACACTGTCTTGTGCCTTACACAAACCACAGAGTGAAGGCAGGCAGGTGGAGAAAGGAGCAAGAGTGTGACATTTCCCTGGAGTACTCCTGCTGAAAATGACTCACGACTTAGTCAGAGAAAACAATGGCTATAAAAAGGGTTAAACAAATTTCTGAGGAAATGAACTTATCAAAAAGACAGCATCTGACACTGTGTCATAGCAGACAACAGTACGAGTGATTTCTTTGAGGTCTTTTGTGTCAGACTGCAGTGGGAGAAGTAAAGTACTAACAGATCAAGAGAGAGAAAGAGGAAGAGGAGAGAGAGGCATTTCTTCAACATACAACACCCGAGAAAGCTTTAGTCCTCTTCTTCTCTCAAGGACTGTCTCTACCTATTCTCTCACAAATGCTCTTTGGCTTCCTCCCTTGCAGCAACTGGTAGGGACCCATCCCCTCTGTAGGTGTAATTTAGGTGGCTGGTTCACTCAGCCACACACCAGCTGCAGCAGGGCTGTGTCTCTGCAGCAGCAGCAGCAAGCTCTAGATAATTATATAAACAAATCACACATGGCATAAGCAAAATCAGTAAAATAAAATAGAAAATAAACCAATAAAATGTCTGGACACATAGAGATGTACAATCTAAACAAAAGCCAAAAAATTCAGACTCAATCAGCTTAAGAAATCAGCATGGAATGCCTCAAAACAAGTTTCTACTGTTGAGTAATAGATCCAAGAAGGGTTATCAGGCTATGGTTACCTACTAGCAGAGCAGTTCTGGTGTACTGAGACACTACCATGCTCTCGGTGATCCTTCACTGGCAGGGTGCTTGGACTTAAAAATGTGTCAAGGTCCCTTCCAACCCTTAACACTCTGTGATTTTCCCCCCTAATCAATGTATTTTACATTGATGGTCTTCCAAGAAGTTCCCCAGAGGGACGACTACTAACACTTAAAAAATAAAACTGATTCAGGGTCAAGGCAATTCTTTCAGTTCAGTTTTGACTGATGAGAGAGTTTTAAGCTTTCATATCTTTCCTAATTTTCTTCAGAAAAACAATGTCTCTGAAGTTAACCACATGTAGCCTTCCCTGTGCATTTCCATATAGCAGTCCACTACTCTCTGTAACATTGTGAAGCCAGCAACTGGTCAGCCTCCCAGGCTCCCTGCATTTCACTGTGCTGTGCCTCAACCAGATGCACTTTCTGTATACACAGTTACATCTACTACATTTCTTCTCCACTGATTCACCCATTACCCTGAATACAAGTACTGAGATTTCTATAGGCACGAGAAGACTAAAACCAATCAGACATTAGGCTTCACCTGAAAACTATTTGCTAGTCTGTTTTCCACTCACAACTGAGGTGACAATGTGGAGGTGCTGGTGTGCGTCCAGAGGAGGTTAAAGAAGCTGGTCAAGGGCCATAAATCTTATGAGGAGCAACTGAGGGAGCTGGGGATGGTTAGTTTGAAAAAGAAGGCTGAGGGGAGATCTCATTGCTGTCTGCAGCTACCTGAAGGGATGTTGTGGAGAGGCTGCTGCTGGTCTGTCTCACAGGAGACAGAACAAGGGGGAATGGCCTCAAGCTGAAAATGGGGAGGTTTAGATTGGACATTAGAAAAAAGTTTTTCATGAAGAGAGTGTTCTGGCACTGGAATGAGCTGCCCAGGGAGGTGGTGGAGTCACCAACCTTGGAAGTGTTTTAGGGTGGTTGGAATGTGGTGCTTAGGGTTATGGTTTAAGGTGAATCTTGTAGAGCAAGGTTATAGGTTGGACTGGGTGATCCTGAGGGGCTTTGCCAACCTGCATGTTTCTGTGATTACTTCATCATCTGTTTCTAAACCTCTTGCGTGCTCTGTCCATTCCAGCCAGGATTTATTGATTTCCCCATGCTGCCTCTATTAACACTGTATAACCAGTGGAGAGGAGGGATGATAGAGAAAGCCTCAGTTTGTGTCTGGTATAAAGACGAGAAACTTCTTTATAGGGCCCTCTTCACTTATCCTGCAGCATTTGGACTTGAGTCTGGACAAATATTCATTCCTCAACCTGGGACTAAGCCAAAAGATTTTTAAGATCCTTTTTGAGAACTGCCAGATCACATTATCAGTTTTTCATCTTCTACTGTTAGCTGTGAGGTGAGTCGTTCTGCATGCTCAGCTTGAAAAACTAACCAGGAGTGCTGATCTCTGCTTCCCGTTCAAGTGACTTGGCTGGAGCTCTGCTGGGGTAAGTAGGCAAGGATTATTTGGTTTGTTTATTAGGAACAAAGAAAAGAATTTAATAAACAGATGTGCTACATGTCACGGAACTGTGTGGGTCTTCTCCATATTTCAGTAATGCTACAGCTAGATGCCAGGATCTTTTCTTCTTTTCATGTCTCACTAATGAGCTGACCCAACTGTGGTCCCTTCTGTTCACTCCAGATTCTTTAATATCTATATTTTTAACATTCTGCAGGAGAGCTATTAGAGGGTTAGGGATTTCAAATGTCCCTCATTTAATATTCTCTATAATTAAATCAACATTTAATGCCTTTCATCCAGAACTCCTAATCTATTGGTGCCTTTTAGGTGGCTTAAATGAAATACTTTTATTTTGGAATCACTGTCTCTAAGCAGTATTAACATCCTGCAAGATACACAGTAAACTGTCTCAGGGATATCCTTTGTCTGGCTCCTCTGGAGACTGAAGAGACTCTTTTATGCATTGTTTATTTTTTAACTGTTAGCAATAGCCCACTGCTTTTGTCTTTTTCATAACAGTGCTGGTTTGCAAATCTGATGATCTTTACAGCATTGTCTAGTTTTATGAGGTCTAGTTTACTTCTACTGTCAACCAGGCTCTGGCATATTTCCTGAGCTGGCTTTGTTGAATTATGTTCCTTGATTTTTTTTTTCTACTTCCCTTAAGAAGCACTATGGCTAGAGGACTCTTCTCTCACACCAGCTGGCAATGCCAGTTTGTTTCTCTAGTTCTTCAGACTGTCTGCTTCTTCTGTAAGGCTCTTGCTTCCTTGTAAAAGCACTCATTTCCCCCTTTAGCTAGTACATGTCCAGTTTGCTATGCTCATTCTGCCTCCAAATTCCTCGAATTTGTTTGAAATCTGCAGCTTGATGTTCACAAAGGTCTTCAAGAAACTCATGTTCAACTCCCCTGTTCAATGGGGAATCTTCTCCCTCTTCTGATTTACCTTGCAGAGTTAGCCATGGCTGGCAAGCAATGTGTAGCAGCAGCAATCCCATGGATCTCCTTCTTTAGTACAATAATTTCCTAAAGCACTTGTATGGGAACACAATGTTTTACATTGTGATCCTTATCTTCAGTAGCCTTTAGTCAAATAAAATAATTGGAAAGTACCTCAGTAGCTGGGGAAGGACAGGGCATGTGATGAACAGGGACTGTGCTTGCTTTGCTTCAGAGCTAAAAGCTCATCCACAGTGCAAGCCTTTCACAAACAGCTCACAAACCCAGCAAGGATCTGCTGTATGGAAACATCCGCATGCTTGAAATTCATCTCCAGCCCACACTCACACTCATGCTTCACTTCCATAAGCAGTAACTGAGAGAGCAAGAGGACTTCAATCCTGCCATGCACTTGCACAGGGACAACCAGCATCACCCTGCAAGGACTCGCCAGGAGGTGAGAAGTGCTGCTGTGTCCTTTGCAAGATGCAGAGCAGGTGGTGTTCAATCCTCAGTAGGTATGAGTTGAGAGAGTAGTCAGGATGAGACAGCCTGGTTTTTCAACATGTAACTGTACTACACAGTCTGACCTCAGACTGAGTAATAAGCATTTCACATTTTAGGAAAAACAATTTTCGATTTCTCTCTCAAAATTGCTGCCAAAGACTGTGATAGAGGAAACAAAAAGGCATCCAAGTAGAGTCAGGTTGGAGAAGCAATTAGAATTTAAGAAGGCAGGGTCTGGGCCACCTGCACAGGCTGTAGGTGTGCCTGCTTGACCTCAGGTGAGACCACCCATTTCTGCCATGACTACGGTTTTAGCCAAACCCAAAGACACAAACACAGCAAAGGTTAGGAATAGTTAGCAAAGAACTGAAGCTGTTTAACAAAGCCCACAATAAAATACACAATACACATTATGCAGCTAAGAGGAAAACAGAGTCCATTTGCTGAAACAAATGCAGACATTCTCTGTTGCATAAACCTTTCCTCAAGCTGAAACCTTGGCATACTGCAACCACTCAGGCAAACCCCAACTGTAACTGTTAAGAAACTGCTCGACTTGATCTTCAGAGAGAACTTGTCTGGGCATTTGCCTGGATTTCCTGAAATACCAGAAACAATACTGTAATAACAAGTTTCCTCTGGGGGCTGAAAAAGAAACCTGGACACACCCTTTACTCTGGCAAGACACTTATTACCATACAAAATAAGGAAAGACTGGTTTGATGAATCCCCTCAAGTCATGCTGCCAGGCAGGAGCATCTGAAGGCACTCGGTTCTCCTGCACACCCTCAAACACATGTGCACATTCTCAGCAGCCATCAGACACACAGACCCCCCCCCCCCCCCCCCCC
>WBNM01003324.1:299791-311032 GCA_013399055.1 Ramphastos sulfuratus
CCCCCCCCCCCCCCCCCCCCCAGTAAATGCTCAATTTGTCTAACAACCCTTAGTGGCTGAGTGTGGGGAGGAGAAAGCATTTTCAGTAATGTCTCTGTTTGCCACTAGTTAGCAGCTGTAAATTATGCAGCAGCAAGTGAACTGCACTAACTCTCCAAATTATTACTAGTCACTCAGCAGATCTGACATCCACCCCAGAGGAACATATCAACCTCCTACTGACTGCAAGTGAACAGAGAAGAAAGTAGGCATTTATCTCTTCTTTCATCTATCTCTCCAGTCAAGAGTGATGATCATCCCACAAAATCAAGGGAAAAAAATACTAAGCCATTAGTTGGGGAAAGAGAGGGGGGGAAAAAGCAAGAAGAAAGGGTCAAAAGAGGTACAGAAATCTGATAAAGACACGAAAAGAAGCTGACCAAAAGCAATTGCTGTTGATCATTAAAAAGTACTTATGTCACCCAAGTTTTGTTCTTGAGAACTACAGGGCCCACAGGGTTAATCTTGTTTTCACATATCCCTTTAACTAATTAAAAAATCAGCAGCTCTTATGCAGAGCTCAGTATTTTTAATATGCTCAGATAATGCAATTAACTCAAGAAGAAAAGCATTTCAGTAAAGGCTGGATGTTATCTCCACTGTGAGATCATGTATCATATTAATTTTTATTCTGGCTTCCTGTTGTGGGACCTAAAGTGCCACCACACTTTCACCCAGTGCAAAGCTGTGCCTTTGAAACAGACCATGCTCAGCTATTTATTTCTCCTAGAGACAACACCTGCAAAGCTCTGTTAGTATTTAAAGGTTTGTCAGACAGAGGTGAGTCACTTTCACCAAAACTGGTGTTAGACTACCTTTGCTGGCTGATGGTTAATATTTCACATCTCAGTCTGAATATAAATGAACAGTTTGATAGAAAAGGTTTGCTGCAGGTTCCTTCCTCCAGTGAACACTGAAGAAAATAACCTGCAGGGTAACGGCCCAGAGGTAGAGTGTTCAGTCATTTGCTGTCTCCAGTTTTAGAGCTTGATGACCACCTTTTGCTCACAAACTTGGAGAAATCTAAATGCAATGATTGCCTTCATGAGTCCATCAAATCTGAGAAGTATCTAAGGTGAGAACAACTCTAGTGTCATGTCTGTGTCCCAGTTTGACATAGGGACAATGCAACGTGCTCCTCTGGGAAGGAATGAGGTTCACAGCACTTCTCTATCAGTCTACAAACCCTGAGTAATAAATAAATGAATGAAGAAATAAACAAACAAACAAACAAGGAGGCAACAGGTGCTCCTCATCCTCGGCCTTTTTCTCCTCCTGCTCCTGCATGAGCCACTGTTCCACCAGATCCACTTCCCATGGCCCCACCAAGAACCCTCTGTCCCAGGGTTATTCTGGTGGGCCAGCAGAGAGCTAGTGAGGAGCTGAAACTCCCTGAATATGGGTCCAAACCCACCCTTTTTTAGAGGGACCTAGTTCCTTGTTTGTCTGTTACATTGATTTCCATTCAACAATACAATGTTCAAACAAATGTACATAAAATGAATGGTTTAATCTGCAACTGTCTATTTTAAAAAGTGAACGTGCTGGTTTGAGGCTAATTGGAATATTTTAGTAAAAAATAGATGATAGGCTGTGAAAAGCAAACCCTGGTGATGTCTACTTCACTCATAGGCTTGCTGAGATGTATAAAAACAAGGACACAAACATAGAAAACACAGAGTCTCTCTCTCTCTNAAGGCAGTTAACCAAGCCCTCACTTCATAGAACATCAATACCCCAAACACACATGGAATTACTTCTTGCTGTGTTGCGTGAACCTCAGCAGAAGGTTATAGCGATGAAGGAATCACAGTCAAAGGTCAAGATAACACTTGAGAGAAAACTGAAGGGGAAACAGTGATTTGTCACCTAGACTTGTTCACACCAATTTTATATTTACACATGCAATTTCATGTCCTCTCTCTGACCAATTTTCTAAGCTTCAGAAACACTCCTTAATGGCTATTTGTACACATACTGACACTCACTCCGATGTCTTTGCCAGAGCTGGAGAGATTAGCATGGCATTTAAAACATATTCCCCTTTAGACTTCGTTGTCTTGTAATTGCAAACCTCTTAAAGAGCAAAGGCTGCTTGGCTAATTTGAAACATGAGTGATATTCACACTGACAGCTTTCATACTTAGCTCTTCAAGTTCTCCTTTCAGGTCAAACACAGAAAACGTGTGAAGATTATCTTTTAATTGCCCAGATGTTTTCAATGCCTGCTAAATCTTTTCAACTCTGCATCATCCTATGAAAGAATTTTCAGGGCAAAGGTCAGTATCTTCTTGGCCAAAGGGAGGAAGTTGACCTTTCTGTAGATGTTCATGGAGAGGGGAGGGTTGCAAAGAGCTCTGGTCTCAGAAACAGCTTAACTTAAGGATGCTTAACAGACTGAATGGACTTAGAAGAGCTTAGAGAACTTCTCTTGCTTACACAAATGCATATTAAAACCTGGAGCTACAGAAAAATTATTGAAACAAATGACTTAGGGAACTTCTAAGCTCATTTATGAATCCCTGTGCCTTTTACAACACAAGCATTGTTGTGGGTTTATGCATATAGCTCTATTTCCACTCTGTTCCACATGGATTTACCTGCTTGTAGATCAGACACTGTAGGTAGGATGGTGAGAAAGTCTCCAGCGAGCTGCAGACCACAAAAACCATTACAGATGGCATGTCTGCCTAAGCTATAAAACTTGTTTAATCAGATATGAGCAAAATCTGCTAATTGTGCAGTTCACTACTGAGAATGCAAATTACAGTCCACATGCATCAGACGTTACCAATCATGTCTGAAAATGGGTGTGGGAATACTTTAAAGAAATTCATTATACGGATTTGATTGCACAACACACAGGTATGAATAATTGCAGGACTGAACTGTGTGAAGATGTCTCTAGGCTGATGTGTAAGGAGACAGAATTTCAATCAATATCCAAGCTTCGTTTTTCACTTAATATATTGATTTATCCTTGTTTCCTAGGAAAGCTTCCATTAGAAACACCAAGATAGCATCAATAAACATTATTCAAAGATATAATGCAGCACTAAACACCTCCCTCTTACTGCCAAGTACATACAGACTGCTTCAGCTGAACACAACTCATTACTTACAGTCTGAAATGAAGTAAACAACATTAAAAAGACCCAGCACACACTAGCAGAGATGTTCTTTGGGCCTCAAATCAAGTTCTGTGCAAGGCTTAGACATCAAAGTGCCACTGCCCGCTCTTAGTGAAGGCTGCTACAAAAGGTAACACCTCCCCCGTGAGAACAGTAATTACCTTTGCCTTCATTCGTGAGCAAGGCTTTAATGCCTCACTTGATCTTATCATAGCAGATGAGTGATGGACCTATCATCCTCATGAATCAAAGGCAATCATCTCTCCCTACTACTAAGGAGAGTCCTCATCTTAGAGCCACACACTTTACTGAGCCAAGTGAGGAGCTGGGTGAGCTGGAAAATCTGCAGACTCTGTAGCTCATCTCTTTAGCATCTTCTCCCATCGAATCCATGCTGCTTGTTCAGTCCAGTAGAGCACATTGAGGCTCAGCAGGCAGCACTTCAACTGTTGCTTCATGAGTTTATACCTGCACTGTGGGGCTCCTTGCAGCTCTGAATTTCAACTGGACTTCTGAAAACTGACTCACCAACTTGAAAACCAGCTTGACTCTTCTAGAAAGAGGAGATCAAACTGCTACTGGTTGGGAAAACCAATGTGAGGAAGGCCTCAGGTTCCCTGGGGAGGATCCTGTTGTTGTGATTGTTTTAAGTGTGCAGCTCTAGCAGATTATTCACTGATCTTCCTGTGCAAATCCCTTTCAGCAGTGTAGACTGGCTGCAGGCATTTAATACCTGTGAGTATTAAATCCTGTACATTGGCAAAGGTTATCAGTGACTAATAGCTAGCAGTAACAAGAGTTATCCCCTCTCTGAGCACTGCACTGCCTAGGAAATAGATACACAGGATTGCTAACTCCAGTTTCTTATCCTGTCTCTGTCTAGCTCATGAGGGCTGGGGGTCAGGAGGCGGGGGACAGTCCTGGCTCTTCCCCTGCAAGGGAAGGCTACAGGGCTGACAGAGGTCCAGGTACTTGCAGTGGTCTTATGTGCTGATGGCCCCAATACAAAATTGAGGAAGACAAGACGAAGGCTGAGGATTCTTCCATTCTGTAAAGCTGTTTTTTCACCCACACTTTCACCAGTTCATGAACCAACCACTGCCTTATCTTTTACCTACCATGCAATGTTGAGGAGCTCTGAATGGTAAGGTAGCTGGATTCACATTTCTGAGACTCAATATCCAGGTCTCCAATTTTTAGGATCAGACGTTTCCCTGGAGGCACTTGGATTTTCTTTTCACAGAGAGTGTAGTTGGGATATGTCCCAGGATAGTTCTTGGATGCCAGGGTTCCACTGTCTTGATACATCACCATGTGCCCACATCCATCCCCTGCAGCAGGAGAAGAAACAAGGAACAGAAACAAAACATATTCCTCAATCCTGGCCATTCAGTCATGTCTCATAAGAGCATCCTCCTCTTGAGAAAGTATTTTGTAATGCTCCACCTCAATTACATTGTTGCTGGACCATAAATAACCTAAATAAATACAGTCACATTTCTGCTGTAAAGCAGTAGAAGGGAGGGCTGGGATCCCGCAGGAACCAAGATGCATTTGCCAGCCCTCTAGAAACATTCTCTCTGGCTTCCTGGTTTACAACCAAACCCTACTGAAACCCTGAAGATGCAATTCCACGTGCAGTAGGTATGAGCCTTCTTTGCAGAGTTCTCTTCCACTCATCATTTCACATTTTATTTTCATAGGAAGAGCTGTCAGAGAGAATAACTGAGTCACAATGAAAGCACAGATGTGATTTAACTACACACTACCAAGGCCTTGAGCCATCTTACCTTCCTGCTGGTTTTTTTGGACCACTCACAATACAAAAAGCACAGAAGACACGGCAAAGACACAGGAGGGGCCTCAGAGGTGAGATGTGCATCATTAATGGTGCCTTGGGTGCTTCATGGGGGCATGCCCAGAGGTGTGAGCACTACTCTTTGATCAAGGGGCATGGGTGGGCTCCCACAAAGTGTTTTTTCCTGGCACTCTGTAGGAGCCAGCTTGGCTTTGAAGCCTTTCCTTGGTGTAGGCATCTGAGGAGCAGCTGCAGCAGTATGTGTGACAACAGGAAAAGGCACATGGAAATACATGGGGGAATGTGGGAGCTGACGTGGAAAACAGGAAGCATACACGGAGGGGAAGGAAGCAGGTATCAGACAAGAGACCTTGACTACCAGAGGAAGAAGTTTTTTGTGAACTATTTTAAAGTGTATTAGTAAATTAAAATTTCTGTCTTCAAGCTTAAGCCCTTTCATTCTGCTGAATCTTTCAAATCATGGATCTATCGGAGTTGTGGCTCTAGTGCACACCACAGGCAGCCCCCAGGTTTAAGTCAGTTAGGGCACAGGCACTCTTTCCATGGGAGTCTTGCACACTGCTACCCTTTATCACTGCAAAACTGAAACTAGACCTAAAAGTGTTAATACAATAAAGAATCCAGCAGAGCTGGGAATTCAGTGTTTCATTTTAACTAGGCAGAATTTTACTTTTGAGGATATTCTGGTTAAACTGTTTTGGTATATTCATTTTAACTACTTTCTGAATTTCCTTCCACAATCACTAGGAGGAACAAACTTAAATTTGATGAAATTATTTAAAGGTGAATGACTGGAAACAAAGCATTGATAAAGAAACTTGCTGTACCTGAGGCTGGGGGAGAAGTGGCATAGCGTGCAAAGATGAGCTCCAAGCTATCAAATTTTGACTCTTTACTACTTAATTACACTCCCTAATTTCATCCAACTCCCTCAGCTGCTTTTCACAAGCAACAGGATTTATTTTGAAGCTCTGTCATTGTTACTAGCTTTCTTGCCTGATGTTTCATTTTCTTGCATTCTTGGCATAGAGGTGAATAGGAGACATAGATCCAAAGTCCTATCACCATAAAACATATTAAATATGGTTTTGCAGATCTTTGTTCACATGCTTTAAAAAAACATCACTTGTTCAAGTTGTTCAATCTCCATTGGTTTCAGAATGCATAGGAATATGCTCAAGATGAAAAGCAAATTGGCCTCTTGGGCCAATAATTGAAACATTTTTATTCCTGTTGCAGAAAGTAAGGACCAATACAGTACATCAGCCACCAACTTTGAGCCCAGAGAGGGGTGCAGGAAGGTCCAAGCAGCAAAAAGCTGGAAGTGATCTAAAACTAGATCACTTCCAGCAGTACACAGGACAACCTTGCTGCTTGTGTAGATGACTGCTGCATAGTACAAAAGAACTACCCATGGCCTTTAAATTAAACTGAGTGTTCTTAACTATAAGCTTTCACTCTAGGTGGGCTAACGAAAATAAAGTAGCTACAATCTGGAGCTTGGTTTGCAACTTACAGGGAAAGAAAAGGGAAAACAAAAGTAAAAGTTACACAACCACTAGAAAACGTCCTGGGGATGAACTCCTTAAAATGAAAATTCTAAGGTTCACACAGTCTTCATCTTGCTGGGATACATTCTGACCTCTGTCACCTCAGTACAATCCCAAGGATCCTTTGTGGTATAAAACTCTCCTCAAAAAACTGAAAAGACATCACTATTATGGTAAGATCCTAACAACTGTTCAGGTCACAGAGCTTTATCTTTCTGCAGAAAGTGCACAGATAAAGCTCTGCATCAGAGGCCTCACCCTGCCAGCCCCCTCTGTCGAGGTTATACAAGGTCTTGTTCCTAGGGAAACTCCTATCTTTTTGTAAAATCTGCCTTTGAACCAGTGTATTATCATCAGAATATCTTCTGAGCTAAGAAAGCATAAACGTTGTTTCCACTGGTGGAACATGGCCATTCAAATACTCCAACCGATGGGAGGCAAGCACAGCAGCAGCCTGCACCTGTCATGTCCCTTGCTGCCTCTGTTCCTCCTGCCTCAAAGGAAAATGTCATGACAAAAGCTTGTTCACAGCAAGAACTGATGTCCAAGAAGTCAGACTACGTTTGGTGAAAGGCAGCCTTGCCTCAGATATCCAGGTCTCATCACTTCTGACTGCACAGGAGCAAAGCAAACTATCTGAGCACAAGGGATTCAGCAGCTAAAAGTCTAAACATGCTTAGATTTAACAAAATCTGCCCTCAGCAGCAGGAGCTGCTGAAATCACACCAACCATGTTTTGTAAACTGAGCTCCCACGGGTGTTTGAATCAAGATCAAGATCGTGGTCTCTGGATCATGAGCCTGTTGGTCTATGCACAGGTTATACCAAAGATCAGAGAGTGCTGGAATTAAGGCTGTTTACCACAGATAAAATTAGCCTTCTGCATCAGACAATAGAAATAGCTCCCCAAGAAGGGAGAACAACGACCAGCACCTTCTGCTTGCACCCTGCCCTCTGCCACTCGGTGCTCACCCAGAGCAGCTGATGAGTGTAAAACTAAACCTGGGACCTCTCCAGCAGTCACCAACGCATATCCCTGTGGAGGGAGAGAGTGGTACCAGGTGGCTGGCAGGTAGCAGCATTTCCCATCCTCAGACACATGCGTGATGGATGTGCATGAGGGAAGGTGAAAGAATGCATCTGGGCTGAGGCTGACCACGGCTGGTGGCTTACGGACAGGAGAGCCCCCTCCAGAATCTAACCTGCCTGTGAACAAGCTCTAGTCCCACACTGTCAGCTGCTCTGCACACAGCCCCTGACAGATACTGTGGCTTTAGAAAAACGGTGGTGATCTCAGAAGCAGCTGTTAGAGACCTCTGAAAATGATACTAGTTCCTCCAGCCAGCCTCCCAGCACCCAGAGTCACCTGCCTGGGCTGACTCTCTCCTCCCATCTCTTGCCAAGCCCATTGTGCCAGCTGAGCCCTGGCCCCTCACTGCACTGCTCCGTGGGCTTTTCCACTCCTTGCTCACACACACAGGTGGATGACCACAGCACCTTCACCTAGGCACTTGGCACATCACCCTCTGACTTAGGGGAGAGGCTACAGCTTTTCTATCAACTGCTATAAAAAGCTGCACCTTTCACTAAGTGTGTTTATACCACGGGCTACAGGCTGGGTATGTAGCACGGAATCAAGGTGCATTTTCACAAACATTGCTACAATAACCTGGCAGCAAACAGCTGCTTTTTTCATCCTTCTGATTCACCTTCACCAAGCAATTAATAATGGGAGTTGGACTTGCTCCAGTGCTAAACACGTGTTACAGTTAGGTGTGCTCATGCACACAGCCAGCAGCTCCCTTCCTTCTTCTGCTCTGCTCTACCAGCCCCGTCGGGCACCAGCATTTATCTTTCGGGCACCAGCATTCTTCTCTCGGCTCTGCTGGCTACAGACCCCACTACCTGCTGCCCTGTGGCTGCCGATCTCTTTCCACTGAGACAAAGACCTCCCAGGCAATCTTATTTCCCTCTCTGCCTTACCTCTCCCTGCTCGACATGCTTTTGTGCGCCCACCCTCACAGCAGTGTTCCCCTGCTCTGCCCGGAGCTCAGCTTACAGAGGCACTGGAGGTCTGCTGGTCTGTCCTTTCCCACTCCTCTTTCTCTTTAGAGGCACGAGAAGAAAACTGAGCTTGTTTACCTACATTTTGGATTCAACCAAAAACTCATCATTTCTGGAAGAGCCACAGCTACAAACAGACACTGCCAAAGCAAAGAAAATGCCACTGAGTTCAGGACACAGCTCTGCAAGCTCTGATGAGAAGCTCCAGAAGGAAATACAACATTTGTCTTGTATTACATATAGTTGCCCCTGAAGTAATAGCTCCACCTTATTAAAAAGCAAGTCGAGAAGTTCTACACCCACATTTGAAAAACTATTTGAATTATGCATAGGAGGAGATAAGTATCAAAAAAAGAAATCAACTCTTTCCAGTCAAACCTGTGCCCTCCCTGCTCATGTAGGATAGGAGAAAAGACCAAAGGGCAAAAGTAAAGATTTTTTTTCCAGAGATACCATCCAAATGCACTGGTGTGTTCTGTTTTCACACAGCTCCTCTGACCTTCATCACTGACAGAATTGTGCATGCTGCAAAGCCAAAAGGGTTTGTACCTTCACTCCTTTTTGAGGTGATGGGGCAAAATCCAGCACTTCTACTCTAACCTCTCCACTGCCAAACCTGGGTCAAGATCATCAGCTTTTGACCTTGTGATCATAACACTGTGTGACTGGGACCTAAACCTGACATTTCTCCAGAGAAGAATGCAAGATGCCAGACCTCTGTGCTTCTCCTGACTGGGTGCTCATGCAGGTAACAAATGAAAAGGCAAGATCCCAAGGCATCCCTGGGCAGGCAAGTACCTCCAGTTCTCTTCCTTGCCTCCCAGCTATGCTGGGACCCAGAGCTGCAGGCAACACAGGGAGGGGGAAGGTGTGGTGATCAGGCATTTGGGGATTTCACAAGCCACCAATTTCAGGGTAGATGCCATTCACACCAGCTGAGCAGCTGGCTGAGCCCTGCATCTAAAGCAGAGAAATCCACAAGGGTTTTGGAAGGTGGGTTGTTGTTTTTTTGGTGGCTTGGGGTTTTACTGGGGTGTTTGGTGTGGTTTTGTGTTGGGTTTTTTGTTTGATTGTGTTGAGATTTTTCGTTTTTAGAAGTCCAGCTTTACATTCTTCATGATATTCTGTAGATACAGGAAAAACTCTCTTCAAATAAGGAGTGAAACCACAGAAAATTAAGGCAAGTCTCTAACGACCTGCAAAAAAATAGTGACTGCACTCTTCCATGTCCTTTAAATTAGTATTACTAATTTTTCAAGGGAAGAAGTCCCCCACTTTGCTCTAGCACTAACAGAAAAATAAATAGCATGTGAAGTTTTCTTTGAATTGCATTTTAATCTGTTTGATTCCATCGGGATTCCAGGAAACATCTTAACCCCTGTGCTGCAGCAGATCCTCGGGACATTGGTTTTGCTACCCAAGCATTGGCTAGGAGGAGGGCTGAGAGCAGGGAGCAAGGCAGAGCAACAGAAGAAACAAAGCGATGCTGTGGAGTGCTGAATTTGTTGCTCAAATTATTTACTTACCAGCTTCAAAGGGATGCAAAAGGAGAAGGAGGTCAACCAAACCACAGCATGTTTTTTTATTTTCCTCCTCTTCACAGACATTATTTGCTCTAATGTCCCTCTTAAGGTAGGAATAAGAAAGCAGCAAACCATTTCCAACTGGGCTCCTCAGTGGTTCCTTAAATGACAAATTCCCACCAAGCTGCGCTGGCCACCCCCCAGCCCTTCCCCAGCTGTTCAAGCTGTGGCTGGGGGCTGCCTTCCCTCAGGGTGTTCCCTGAAGCCAGCCTCAGGAGATGCTCTGCCTCAAAACATCTCAGAAGTTATTTGGGTAACCAGTTGGATCGCCATCACCGAGTGTAAAAAAAAAAACCTCTCTGACAAGCATTGTAAATGCCTTATCTAGCAAAGGAGCTTACAGCTCTGCTGCCACTTTTCAAAGTTAAAGAGTCCTTTACAAATCGCGGGCACAGCCACATGCCAGCAGCTGGGGAAGTCTTTCCAGCTGTGCTGACCTACATGGCAATGACTGCTAGATTGCCACAAACAGCCTGGGCAGCCTTTGCTATCCCAGAAACCTCCCACCTTTGCAGAAGTCTGCAGAGAGAAAAAACAAACCCAACAAAACCAAAACCAAGTGAGACCTGTGATTTTCTTTATTTACTGCTAAAGTGCCAAAAGCAGGCAGAAATCTCCTTATAAGCAACTTTTTGCACTAACAGGAAGCTGTGTTCCCCTAAAGAGGCAGCTCGTTTGCCACCTTAACAAGTCATGGAAAAGTCTTACTTAAACCAACACAAATATGAACCAGAAGTTCATACACTGATTTTTTTTTTCAGTTTCACTGTATCTATAAAAACTTGAATAATTTTGGTGCTTAATCACACAGCTTTCTGGAGAGTAACCATCTCAGGTCTGCTGGAGCAGAAGTGAACATACAGAAACACTTTGTCAGTGCGAGGGTGACAGAGTCCTGGAGCAGGCTGCCCAGAGAGGTTGTGGAGTCTCCTCTGGAGACTTTCAAAACCTACCTGGATGCATTCCTGTGTGACCTGCCCTGCATGATCCTTCTTGGGCAGGGGGCTTGGACTTGGTGATCTTTTGTGTGATCTGTGTGGCACACTCGACTTGCT
>WBNM01003327.1:0-10812 GCA_013399055.1 Ramphastos sulfuratus
TTACACTTGACCTTGTTGAATTGAAATTCTTGTTGAAAAGAAACTCTTTTCACTTTTAGTAAGCTGTTACTGATCATTCTGCAGAGCTCCTGGATGTTGGGTGGGATGCCATGGAGGCAGTGGCTACCAAGGCTGAGGCTCCACAGCCCACAAAGCCCAAAGAGGGCAGGCAGTACCTCAGGGAAGTGGTTCCCATTGAGACTGAGGACACTGATGGAGTGGCCAAGCACGACCTGACACAAATGCTTGGGCAGAGAACCTGTGCGAATGGTTGTTCTTGGCTAAGAGAGTGTGCAGGTCAGCAGGGCCAGCATATATGCATCAAGCCCCCCAGCCCCATCTGGCTGGCCCAAAGAGTGGTGGGGAATGAAGGTAAGTCTGACTGGGGCCCAGTCACTAGTGGTGTCCCCAGGGCTCAGGACTGGGGCCTGTCCTCTTTAATATCTTTATCAATGATCTGGATAGGGGAATTAAGTGCACCCTTAGTAGGTTTGCAGGTGACACCAAGCTGGGTGGCTGTTGATCTGCTAGTGGGTAGGGAAGATTTACAGTAGCATGTGGACAGGTTAGACTGGTGGGCCAAGGTTAATTGGAAACCATTCCATTTCTATTAAGAAGCAAAAAAAAAAAGTGTTTCTCAATTTTAACTTATTTTCCTTCTTTATTTTTGTTCCAAGATAACATTCTTTAAACAAAATTAAACAAATTGAATTTGAAATCCGTGTATATATTTTGAATGCTAATTTCTTCAGATGTAAACCTCAGATGTAATCTGTAACCATTGTTGTATCCTAAATTGCCTTTCCTTCTGCAGTGGCTTTTGGATAATGACTCCAAATTAACCTTATAATCCAGTTGTGGAAATTCTAGACTAGAGATGGGCAGTTTGTATGAAGTTTTCACAAGCAGTGTGAATTTGCCCTGTGTATTTTCAGTCTCAGTTTATTGACTGAAGTGTTTATCAGTTCTGAAGACTTTTCAAATCTTAAATCCAAAATTCTTGGAGGATATAACGAGAAGAGCTTTGTGTTCATGTAACTGATACTCTTGAATGAAATAGCTTGTAGAACTTTAATGAATAAATTCTTCTTTGAATACAAACGTTGGAGTTTTTTTTTTTTTTCCAGACTGCTTTTATTCAAGGAAGAAATTGCCCAACTTAAAAAACTACTGTGAAAATTGAAGATTAAAAACATAAAACAAATAAGTCTCAAATAATGTGGATGTTAGAAACTTGTTTGCATTATAATGCTATTCATATATTTGTACACGAATCTCTGGGCACTACAAATTGAATTAGATTGTGGATTCCAAGAAGTCTTACTTGCACTGTCTTCTGAAATATTATTATTTGGTTACTAGAAACTTAATGAAACTTGTGGCACACCTTGTTTTGGATTACTGCCTCTTTCCCACAAAACCCCAGTTGTTAACTTTTAATTTTATTGTTTTTATTTATGGGTTAAAATACATGGATTCCGTTCAGTAGACAGTCATGGCCCAATGGATATTTACTATGTAATTTCTGGTGTAAATGCTGCGTAGTTATGAAATTAGCCTTTAAAATAGAGAGACTGAGAGCCCTGGGGCGGTTTAGTCTGGAGAAGAGAAGACTGACAGGAGATCTGATCGATGTATACAAATATCTGAGGGGTGGGTGTCAAGTGGCTGAAGCCGGTTTCTTTTCACTTGCAAGCAGCAATAAGACAAGGAGCAGTGAATACAAATTGGAACATAGAAGGTTCCCCTCAACATGAGGAGAAACTTCTTTACAGTGAGGGTGACAGAGCACTGGAACAGGCTACCCAGAGAGGTTGTGGAGTCTCCTTCTTTGGAGACTTTCAAAATCTGCCTGGATGCATTCTTGTGCAAACTACTCTAGGTGATCCTGCCTTGGCAGGGGGGTTGGAATCGATGATCTCTGGAGGTCCCTTCCAACCTCTAAAGTTCTGTGATTCTGTGAATAGCAAATTAATTTACAGGTTATGTCCATTTCCTGGAAGGCAGGCTCTCAAATGTAAGTCATTTATAGTACTAGCTTTCTCTTCCAGCCTCTTCTGTATTTTTCTGTTACACCTTTTCGTTTTCCCTCCTTATGGATGGCTTGATTATAATTGCTTCTCAGAAACATTTAGGTGGAAATGCTTGAAATTACTTCTGCAATTCTAAGAAAGAGAAACAACAAACTTGCTTGAACTTTTAAATGGGCAAAGTAATTGTGGTTAAAAACAATTACTTCAATCCCCTTGGGAAAAATGATCTAAAAAAACACTCTGTCATTTTTCACAAAAGTGATTGAAATTTTTTTGAGCCAACCTTTCTCTTATTTGGCTACAAATAGGCATTTAATAAAAGAGGTGCTAGACAAACAAATCAATATGGCTGGAACAGGGGTGATTTAATGTAGCTGTGATTTTTGTTGATCACAGTATCCCTCTGTGATAGTTTGGGAGTTACCTGTCACCCCACACAATGAAATCACCCAGACTAGACTCAGTCATCTGGAAGTTAAGAAATGAAGCTATATTTACAGCTTAGGACAATTTACAAGCATATATATATATATACACAATATATAGTTATATACGAGTTGTATATGCACGGAAACACACCAAAAAATCCCTCTCAAAACAATGAGATTACCAGGAGGCTCCTGACACAAACCTCCCCCTCCCTTCCCCCTCTTTCTCTCCTTTCAGAAATAACCAGCTCAATCCCTGTATATCTCACACGATTAATCCGGAGAGATCTGAGGTGAGATGTCAGAAAGACAACAAAGGGGTTAGGGGAAATAAAGGGTTAGATAGGATTAGAGTTAAGGCAGAAGCAACCACAGACCACCAGAGTGAAGGAGCAGAACAACTAAGAACTAACTGAGAAGTGTGTGAGAAGTTGAGTGTCTTATCTATATTTTGACTAGTTGTGTTTCTCAGCAGAAGAATGAGTGATATAGGTTACTATTGTTTTTCTTCTCACAGCTAAGGATTTAATTTCTCTCAGTAAAATATTCAATTAGCCTCAAACCAGCACACCCTCTCATCTTTTGTACAATCGACAACCAAATCTATATGTTAGCTATCAAATTTACGGCTAGTAGTACAATAATTTTGATAAAGGTAGCAGTGAAATTTGAATGTTTTATCCATATTACTGACTTCATTGATTCCTGTTCATAAGACTCCCTGGCAAATCTGAAAGGTTGAAAACACAGTGTGTTGACAAGTTTTCCCCCTCTTCCCCAATCGGTTGAGCAGCAAACATTCAGCATTCATCTTTGGCATGATAGGCCTGACATTATCAATCGTCTCATTCGTTCCTTGTGCCTTTGGAAATAAGTGGTGGTAGTAATGGTAGTTCAAAGCTAAACCTTCACGTCTTACTATCAAGACTCTGTTTTTGACAAAGACTGTGGCTTCTTTCTTAGTAAAAATTCATGTCATTCAGTCTTCCAGATTATTTGATATGCCTCTTTGTGTTTTGACTGCTTCACAGATTATTGTAAGTCAGAATATATCTTGTATCCATCAAGGTGCTTTTTACTCATTAAAGATAAAAGCCAGAAATTCCTGGCACTTTCTTGAAAGTGCAAAAATTACATTTTTTTTAGTAACTCAAAGGTAAACAAATATTATGCTAGTAGATATGTCCAGACTTATCTTTAAAGTCTGGACAACTAGTAAATGATGAGGGGAAATAATTGCCTGCTGCCACCACAGCCGTTCACATAAATCAATCTTCAGCACTGAAATGCAGCTGCCAGTGAGATAACATAGTATGATTGTTTCCAATTTATTCTGTAATGAATCTGATGCTTCAGTCAAACAGAAGGTCAATCTGTGGTGATAAAATAAAGTATATAAATGCTGCACATAAAAAATTAAATTAGGAGTCTTAAGTGAGAGAATAGCGCTGCTTATGGAGTTGTCATTTAGAGACTCAAAAATATATATTTATTGATACTGCTTGAAGAGTGAAGTATTTTTAATGTTAAGTGAGATGTTCTGTCAGAGGAATATGGACTTATGCTCTTAACAGTGCCTTATGTGTTGTCTGACAATCTCTGTTCCTGACTAGTGTCAGTCAACTGGATCTCAGTCTAAGGAATTCATAAATCTTCAGCAGAAGTTGAACGTTTGCTTATGCTATAACAATATTTATTTGTTTTTAATGAGTGATTAAATTGATTATAGATAAATACAAACTGTAATGAAAATATTGTGGAAAAAATGGTTGCAGTTTCATGGGACAGAAATTAATTTTATTACCTTATTTTTCTTTAATTCAAGATTTATGCTGCTTTTCTCGAGAGAAACAGTTACTCTGGCATGATTTCTAAGTTTTCAGAACCCCCAAATCCTGTTGACTTAGCTTGAATGTCTTTGAGCACTTACCTGACCTAGCAAATATGGAGATCTGTCTGTTTCTAAATGCCGTTTCTAAATGCTGTGTGGCAAGCAGACTGCACATTTATTCTTCAATGTGCTTGATACAACGCTAATACATTCTTGTAAAACAGGGACAATATCCGAGAAGTTCTCTTTGCATACATACTGCTTTGAAAAGTATATAATTTGGTGGCAAAATGAGTGAATATGGAGAGATTTAACAATAAGGGTGTAGAGTGTAGTGTGACATGCATCAAACCTGCTTTTCTCTGGAGGCTGCTTGCTTTCAACCCAAGGAAGGATTCAAGCTTCTAGAATATATTTTGTACCAAATAGGTGATGGTACAAAGTACTCCGTTTTCCCTCATCAGTGAATTGAGCAGTTCTAATAGAAAAAGCCTGTAGCTTTTAGATTCTCCTGCCAAATTCTGCCTTAGATTTGTCCCAGGGACTTGAAAGGTCAATATACTGAGGCAATCAAAACTTAAGAAGACATTCACAAAACTATGTTCTTGAACTAATCCCTGACTAGAGTTTCATTAGGAAGTTGGCTTCTCTTGTCATAGATTGCCCAGACATTGATGAGGACTTCTTTCTTTTTGTTTTCATTTTTCTCAAAAGGAGCCATTTTATTACAACATACCAGTACAATACTTCCTTTTCTCTTTTAGTCTGCACAAGGCGGTGGTCATCGAACACTACTCTATGGGCATGCAATCCTGCTGCGCCATTCCTACAGTGGCATGGTATGTAAAGGAGGCTGATTGCAACAATGACCTCTTTTTTTTGTATGAAAGTTATGTTTGAAAGTGCCCAGACTATTATCATTTACTGATATTCACATCAAAGAGTCATTTTACCCATGGATAATGGAAACCTTTGTGAATGGTAGGTGCTTGAAATATGAAATGAAGCCGATCTTACCTAGGTAAGTGCTAAAACTAAGTCTGGCTCCATAGTGATGTGTTCTTTGCTCATCAGTTTGTTTAGAGTTGGTGGTTTCTCATTTCCTTTCCCTTGGATATTGCATATTGCATAAGACTGAATCCCTCTGCTGGTAACCTGAATATGTGTTGGAAAAGCAAATTCCTCCTTGCACGCGTTTTGGACAGAAGTTTCATTCTTCAGTTCCATGATGTAGTTAAGGAGTTCGGAACCCATAGAATTCAAGTCTTCATGGAGCTGAAAATCAATGCAATCTGCTCCTCTATTTCCACTCTCCCTATTTCTTTCCCCATTTCCTCAGTGGAAAGATAACCAGAATAGATTGAGAGGTCATATCTTTGTCAAGTCTCCCTGAGTGCTACTCAGTCTATCAAAATACATACGTTCTTGATATTAGACAGTAGGGATGATTTAAGAATAGTTAACTCTGTGATAGTAAGTTGATGGCTTTTTGTATTTCAGTGGATTTTTCAGATGTGAGTACAACTAGTAATGCATGCTTTTTCCTTTTGGTAGTACTTGTGCTGCCTCTCTACGTCTCGTTCTTCAATGGATAAGCTGGCATTTGATGTAGGATTGCAAGAGGACACAACAGGTAAACAGTATTTAATAAAAGCTGTATAATACTTTCAGTCTAAAAATCAGAATAGACACCTATAAATACATATAAAGCATGTAAAAATTAAGACCATTTTAAGGGCCAAAGTAACAAAACTTATTATTTCCATGTTTTACACATTCAGTACTTTATCTTTACATTTTCTAATAGTTTATATAATTTATTTTCTGTGAGATATAAACATGTCTATTTAAAGTTAAATATATAATATTGAATGTATCTGAAAGAATTTTCCCAAGTTGTTATTTTCATAGAAGCTTTCTACTGATTTTTTTTTTTTTTTTAAATTTTACTTCTATTATTGAAATAAAGATTGTGTTGAAGTTTTGGAGCTGCTGGTGGCTTGCATTTGCTTGTATTTTAAAGACTGATACAGCTAGAACCTATAACAGTAGTAATAGCAATTGAACAGTTCCAAGATTAAAGAGATATTTTTTGTTTTGTTTTTTTAAAAAGCATATTTTTCTTTCAAGAAGTGTATCTGAAAGCAAGGGTTATCATGGGAACAGAATTCTTACCTACCATACTTATAAATATTCTGGGAAATTAGAGACATTAACAGTTTGAAGTGGAAGAACATAACTGAATTTAGATTTATGAGAACTTTAAAATATTATTTTAAATGATATTACAGAAGCTTATTTTTACTGCCCTTAGCGATGCCCTTTGTCCTAATTCTTGTAAAAGTATCTTTCACAAAATATGGAAAACAACCTGGATCATATTGCCTAGAGAATAGAAAGCTGTCTCCTTACTCAACTCTCGAATCACTCTACCAGAGGTTTTTTTCTGTCTCTTATGAGCATATGCTCATTACTATTTCCATATGAGTTTGACAAGGTGGTGCAGGAATGATATTTGTTATTGAAAACACATGGACACTTAGTTTACCCAACTGAAAACTGAGTCAGAAATTTAAACCTGAGATAGAAGTGAAAGTTATGGCAATAATGATTGGCATTTTATTTCTTATTTCTTTCTCTGCCGTCACTCAATAATGATATAGGTGAAGCTTGCTGGTGGACCATCCATCCTGCTTCCAAGCAACGATCAGAGGGAGAAAAAGTGCGTGTTGGAGATGATCTTATTTTAGTCAGTGTTTCTTCAGAAAGATATTTGGTAAGTCCTGTGAGAATATCTGTACAGTGTTTCCTCTACAGGAAAAACAGTGACTGAAATGTTATACGAAAGTCTGGTTTACACTTTCACCTCTAAAAAAATAGTGCTTAAGGTGTTTAAAGTGGAATTTAATGAGATTTTGCAAATGAAGACAATGAAGTTCTGGAAAGCATGGACTGACTAGTGTGTGTGACTAGTGTAATGCATGTTCATTTCAATAAAGGAATAGAAATTGAAAAATTTACTAATGAAGTAAAAAGAAAAATGGGGGGGGAAAAAAAAGGATTTCCAAATATTCAGGTGTGCAGAGTCTCTGCAGAATCCATTATCTTATGGAAATTTGTTTAACTTGGCTATGTAGCATTCTGTGGGCTTTGAAAATTTTGTATTTTCTTGGGATTATGGACAGTGTAATATATATATATGGCTACTGACCTATCTTAATTAAATATAATTTAAATAGCTAAATATAATTGAAATGTTCTAAAACATTCCATAGTAGCTGATTTTATCACTGGTTTAAACATCTTCCTCATCAAAGTATCTTCCATTTGTCCTGGAAGTTTTAAAGTTTTGGCACTTTAAAACAAATTTCTTTTTGTATTCTTGATGTTGCAAAGACCTGAGCTATCTAGGGGTGGTAGTGGGGAGAAGAAAGATGAAAATAAGAAAATAATTCTGCTGGAAGCTTCTTTAAAATCAGTCCAAGTGATTTAGCAAATGCAGATACAACTAAATAAAGGATCTTTAAAGAGGATATGCTTTTAGCTATGTCAAGAGGAATCTCTCAACTCTGCATTCAAGTTTATTCCATATTGCTTACTTTTTTTTTTTTTAAATGAAACATTATTTCTGAGGTATTTTACAATATTTAGAAAAAGAAGTGAAGAGTTAAGACTTAAAAATAATGGAGGTTTATTTAGTTTTTTATAAAACTCAAAATACCCTCCTATCTTTTGGAAACACATAAAATAATGAGAATATAGTTATTAGAATATAATTGTAAATTCTGATCAGAAGCTCAGTAACTCAGTTTTAAAATTCTTTTTGATAACTACTTTCATAAGAATTGTAATAAGACTTACTGGAGAAGTAACTCGTTCTGGACAAAACTATTGAGAAATCTAGTTAATGAAAATATTTTATTTAAAGACACTGAATTTCTGAAATTCTTCGAAATCCATTGCATTGCTTAATTGGGTTCCTGATTCTGAATTTTGCTGCAGATTGTGCCTCTGCGTAGCTATATGCCTGAATTCATAGTTTCTTCCCTATAATTAGTAAATCAGAATTTAGAGGTATGCCTCACCAGTTGATTCTCTAGGCTGTGATATGTACTTTTATATAGCAAGAAACATAATGCTGATCGGACAGACTTTTTTTTCTTTCCTTAGCTTGTGGTGTTCTGTGTATGCTGCATATCCCATGCTGAATATCAGTATAGTAAAAAAAATTATAGAGAAAAGGCACAAATACATGTTCTTGATATTTTCATCTCTGCATTATAGTCTTAAAATGCTTTGGAGCTAGATTTTAATGGATAGTTTTTAAACCTATTTCAGTTACACAGCTTTAGTTTGATAGCTAGTAGTAGTAAGGATTCAGCAAATTACTTCCAAGTGCGCTCACCTCCACATTTTTATGAACAGACATTTTTCCAGACTACAGAAAGAGCTGATGAACTACATAGCTCAACAGTCAAAAATACTTGTGTTTTTGCTACCTTTTCAGTAGTTACCACTGTAAATAAAGCAATGACACTTCAATGAAAATTCAATCAGTTGATGAAGACTGAACTAGCCAGTTACCAGTAAGCTAGTATTTTTTGGGAAATCTGTCACTCCATCTTAAACTCTTTGTCTTAATCTGCCATCTGCAAAATAACTTCAAAGGATGCAAGTTTAAAAATCAACATGATAATTTCATTTTTACTACAATGTTATAAACCCTGTTTTCTACAGCACTTAGAGGAATGCAGCAACTGATACCTTTTCCAATAGTTAGGGCTGCGAAGAAAAGATCATGGAATCATAGAATCAACTGCAATGGTTCGGGAGTTCTCTGCCCCCCACACACTTTGTGAAATCACCCAGACTAGTGTCAGCCGGCTGGAAGTTAAGGAATGAAGCTATATTTACAGCTTAGCGCAAATACAAGCAGATATATACACAATATACAGGAATATTTACAGAAATATACAAGTTAAAGGTAATACAGAAACACAACACCCCTCCCAGAAATCAGAGACCCCAGGAGGGGCTCCCAACCACCCTTCCACNGAGTGAAGTAGACATCACCACTGTTTCATTTTCACAGCCTGTAATATAATTTTCTCTATTAAAATATTCCAATTCGCCTCAAACCAGCACATCAGCCAGGTTGGAAGAGACCTCTAAGATCATCCAGTCCAACCTATCTTTTTATGTTACTTTTTATTAATCTACTTGGCTAGTGAGATCACATAAGCCATATTGAGTCAAGTTCAGGAGCACTTTTTCTGAGTGTGAGGAGTTCCTCAGGTGAATCCCTTGGAAGAGAATAGTGTCCAGCAAGATGCTGAGAGTTAGGTTTATGGACATTGTGTATTTGCAGTTAAAAATTTAGGAAAGGGTAAGTTTTCTATAAAACGCTCTATGTTGATGTGGTGTTAGGAGTAGGGTTGGAATGTCACCTTTTTATATTGCAATATTGCTCTGTCTTTTTAAGAGACTTGCTGTTTCTCTCCAAATGAAGATAAATAGGTTAACAATCCTGGGGCAGAGATGTGCGTGCAAAAATAATAGATGAATGTTCATTCATAGGGCATGACTTTGCAAAATGCAGTTGGAAAAGGTTAACAAACATTGGAATGGTCTGCCCAGGGCAGCAGTGGAATCACCATCCCTGGAGGTGTTTGAGCAGTGTGTGGACCTGGTGCTTAGGGACATGGTTTAGTATTGACCCTTCAGTGCTGGGTTGAAGGTTGGACTGGGTGATCTTTGAGGTTTCCTCTAACCAGATGTTTTCAGTGATTCTGTGATCTTAGTTTAATTTGTATAATACAAAAGGAGAGCAGAGCTGTATCACTTACATGTTAGTCTTGCTGTTGTCTTGGGTCTTGGGTGCCATTGTCTTAATTACTTTTTTTTTTTTCCCCCCCCTGCACTAACTTTGTGACTTTATGATCTCAGATTAGGCAATAGATTAGTGTTTCAATCTTATTTGGTTGGCAATCACTA
Source organism: Ramphastos sulfuratus (assembly GCA_013399055.1). NCBI lineage: Eukaryota > Metazoa > Chordata > Aves > Piciformes > Ramphastidae > Ramphastos > Ramphastos sulfuratus. The sequence goes on from WBNM01003327.1 coordinate 10,287, forward strand.
TGAAGTGGTAAGAAATTTTCAGGACTTTCCTAGTGTTCCCCTTCCCCACTTTGCTCTATTCCCCGCCCCCCCCCCGAAAAGTCATATTTTTAAATGCAGTGAGCAAATCTTAAATCGATGGACAGATTAGTGTTGAAATAGTAAGATAAAGATTCAGAGATGTGGATTTTGGTGGTTTATTGAGTCACAGCAGTATCCCTAGGCCAGTCATTCAGTTGCTCTGATTCACATTATCCCTGCCTGTACAGTAGGATTTTGGATGCTTATTTTTCTGTGTAGAATTTCTGAAGAAAAGGACTTACATAAGTGCTTGTGGTTTTATATAATGTGTGAGCTGTGCTATTATGAGATCCTTCAGAGTGAAAACTTGTCTCTGCTGAACCCTGTTAGCATGGAGCAAAAGGTCTGCTACGAAAATTGAAACCATTTAAGCTCCAGACAGAGTCCCTATTTCTTTTCTTGAGGCAGTGTAGACTAATCATAGAATGGTAGGATTAGAAGGGACCTCAAGGATCATCTAGTTCCA
>WBNM01003327.1:10853-159448 GCA_013399055.1 Ramphastos sulfuratus
TTTCATGAAGTTGGCCTGGGCCCACCTCTCCAACCTGTCCAGGTCCCTCTGGATCAACAGACGTAGTTTTCCAACATGTTTCCTCATCTTGTATATAATAGTATGTACTGTTGCACTGAGGTTTACCTATGCCTATTGTTAATTATATGGTGTGATTTCTTTCAGAATTGTCAATTTTCAATATTTTAGAGATTTAGTTATTTGGAATTTCTTTCAAATTTATGAAGCCTTTGAATAACTTAGTCTTGTAAACATAATTCAAGAAAAGTTCCTTAGACATGAAGTAAAAAAATACAAATTGTAGAAATAAAGATTCAAATGAAAATTAGTATCAATGAAGACAGGGCTATTCTGGCTAAGAAGTGAGGAAAGAAGGAAAAAAAACACCACAACTCTGAATCTGCAGTACAAAGATAACGCAACGGTTTCTGCACTGTGGTGTTTAAGTAGTTACTGAGTCACAGTCCTGTAATCTGATCTGCAGCTGCATTATGCAAATCTGTGACAAGCCTTGAGATTGATTTCTTTGACTTAAGTGACCTTGTTTGTTTGATTTTTGAATACTGGACACTAATATGAAACTAATTGGAAACCCTCCTTTTAAGTATCAGCTTTTCCCTGAAGGTTTTTGTCATGGTTAACTGATGACAATGTTCCCTTTCAGAAATAGTATCATCCAAATTAGATCAAATTATCTGAAAGGTGGAGCTGATATCTGTCATTTGTTTTTGACAGGAGGACAAGTTCCTGAGTGTTAGAAAGGCATCAAATAGAATTCACAAATCCAGCATTTTTTTTTTGTTGTTGAAAAACAGTGAAAAGATTTTTCTTAAAAGGAATTTGAATCTGCATAAACAAATCTCAAATCAGTGGGACCAAAGTATTGTTGAGCTGCTCTGTTACACTGATCATAATGAGGTTCCCACAGAGTCTTTATACTATTTGAAATGTGATTGTGGAGGCTGGTAGATCCTCCTGATAATTAAGGTTGTCAAATTGCTCTGCCATATAAAATCCTGTTTCTAAGTACTTATAATCAAGTGCTTGTAATGTAAAAAAATTACCTGTTAGAAATAGCAGCATTTATTTCTAGATTTTTTCGTTTGCTATTCTTTATCAGTTGAATTTTGGGGTTTTTTTTTTAGTTCATCCAGAAGAGGTCAGACTCACTGAGCTTGAAGATGGAAAATGAAAAAAAAAAATCACATCATTAAGAAAATTTATCTTGTTTTCTTGAAATGCTAAGCATCACATCATTTGTAACAAACAAAGGAAATTAGAAGGAGTTTTCTTAGCATCACAGGTGTATATTTTGCTAACTTCAAACAAATAAAACAAAAAAAAACCCCACAAAACAAACCCAAACACTCTCCTTTCCCTGCCCCTCACCCTGGGAGAATAAGTTAGCTAGCCTCTCTTGCTTAAACTTAGTAAAGAAATATTGTCCTGAAACACTGCAGCTTGCTCATGACCTGATGTCATGGTCTGAACGGCGGACTTGTGGTGGTTCATTAATGTGATTTTAAAGTGCAAAACACAGGCAACTCACCCCAAAGGGTTTTACTTCAATCAACAGTAAAGCTTTATTGTTTCGCCATAAGAAATAGAGAAGAGTGAGAAGAGAAAGGGGAAAAGTAAAGTGAAGAGGGAAAAAGGGAAAAGGTGCTATAGCTACCAACAATGTGAGGGACCCAAAGACATTTCTCTGGTCCCAGGGTCCATTCCTGCTGCTTCTCCTGATCTTCTTGTTGCTGAAAGAGACATCTACTGTTGTAGTGAAGTGTAGAGATGAAGTTGAGAGCTCAAGCTCAAGAGGCTCTCAAGTGCTGAAGTTCTTGATGTTCCTGAGGCTCTTGAAACTCTTGAAGCTCTTGGTGTTCTTGAAGATCTAACCTGTTGCCAGGGAGACATCTTTCTATATTTGACTTCACACCTGCTGATGACCAAACTTTCCTCTCTTCACTCCTCATGGACCCCACGATATAAGGTCTCCATGCATGCTCAAGGAGGAGGGACCGAGGTGTAGTCTGGGCCTAAAAAGGGGGACCCAAGGGGTGGTCTGCTTTGGAGGTGGGTAGCCTGAGGCCAGGAGGTATGTTTTGGTATTATAATGACATTATAATGAGCAAAGTTCACCTGAGTCCATGGTTTCCTTAATAATGCCAAAACATCAGTCTCTTATGATGGCAGCTCCATTCTTTGGTTCCCAGACGATGATCTTAAACAATGGAACTGTCCATCATAGGTGGCAGGTACGGACCATTGGTACCAGGCCAGTTTCTTCCCACGAAGGCTTGCCTCTCTACCAGATTCTGTTGTGTGGGAACAGCAACTTAATCAGTAACATACTATGGGGTAGGCCAGTGCAGACTTATCATTCTGAGATGTTAGCTTGACTTCTAGTCAAAGTCCTTGAAGGAAAGGGGGTCCCAGCTCCTGATGACAATGATCATAGAATCATAGAATGGTAAGGTTGGAAGGAGACCTCAAGGATCATCTAGTTCCAACCCCCTGCCATTGGCAGGGACACCTCCCACTAGCACAGGCCATTCAAGGCCTCGTCCAACCTGGCCTTCAACNCCCAGCCTGTATCGTGCTTGGGATGATGAGTCAGAGAATGTTCTTTGGACTGCTCTTTACAGCAAGGAAGGTTTAATTTTTTTTTTATATTAGCTACAGATCTGATGACTGTTTTGCATAATTTCAACTTCTTGCAAACACCTGTGAATTGCTTAAACTCTCACTACAGTGAATACTTAAATAGAGCCCAGCCTTGGTGGCCAAAGGGGGGGATGAAGTCAGTCACTGTATTGACAACTGAGAACTCAATGTTTTATGTGCTGCCAGTTATCTGCTGTCATTTAAGAAATGTGGAGGAGGAAGCTATGAGAAGGTAGAAGAGACAAAAGGCAGGTGATGCAGTAGGGGCAGGATCCTGGGACTGAAGTGGGAGGGAGGAAAAACTGAGTGGGACTTGACAGGCTGAAAAGATTGGCAGGTGAAAGCAGGCAGACAGTAGGGGACTAACAAATCATATGGGGCAAGAATCTGGTGACAAAGGAGAAGTGGGCACCTGCTGTTTAAAGTTGTGATAGAAATTTGGGTCAGAAAATCTGTACTCTTTTGGCAGGGATAATTGGACTAGGACTAGGAATGAGGAGTGAGAAGGGAGATCTGTAGAGAAGGAAGTGGGCTGGCTGAGGAGAACCGGATGGACAAAGATCCATCGAGGGAAGAGTCTGAGGTCAAGAAATGAGAAAAAAATTGAGGGGCAGGAGTTGTGATGAGTTTCTGCAAAGAAGCCTAATGCTGGCTGACATGGCAAAGAAGAGATTGAGCAAGAAAAAAGCCAAAAGGACATGCTGAGACTTTGTCTGAAGGGACTTTTAGGAGAACCTATTGAAGCAGAAGGAGGTCCTAATTCTGGGTGATAGAGTAGTCTGAGTTGGTGAAATTGGATCGGCTGGGTGAGAGGTAGTGGGAGTTGGATAAAGATTTGGTGTGTGGAGAGGCCTGGAGAAATTAGGCTAGAGAACTGCTAGCAGCAGCCATCTAGGAAACTCACTGTATTAAGACACAGCAGTCACCTTTATTATGCTGACAGGCTACTCCTGTGATGATTTTCTGTTAGTTTAGGTGGAAGATACCTAAAAAATTATTTTAGTTTCCTTCTCTGGTTCATGTGGATGTCAGTGTGATGCCACCTACTGTAACTGTTGGGGAGCAAAATTGCTTTTTTTTTTTTTTAATGTAAGTAAATTATATACAAATTATACCACCATTAAAACAAAAAAGCAAAACCAAAATATGCATTAGAAAATCTAATAATTAAGACATTGATGCATTTTTCTGAAATCTCTTACATTTGCAGTTTGTGTTGTACTGGCATTGCCAGTTGTACTGGCATTGCCAGTTGTACTGGCATTTTATGGAACACTGACTTAGTGCTGATAAAATTTTGATGGATGTGCCAGGGCAGAGTAGGAGTGGCTGTTGAATGAAGCACCTTTGAAGGCAAAATTTCAAGCTAGAAGTTGGTGGTGGTGTTTAGGATTGATGGTATGATGCTGAGTTGATTATTTTCTTGAAGAATTAGATTTTGTATCTTACTTTGCTGTAGAATAGAATAGAACAGATCTTTTATATGAAACTTGCTGTTAAGAGGTCACTAACTCTTCATCCCATACCAGTAATATTTCTTTCCTAAATTGTTGCTCTGAAGTCTCCTTTTGCTAGGGGCTGAGATCCCAGTGTTGCTCAGTCTTAATACCTTCAGCTGAGATGAATGTGTGTCTTGAACATTATAACTGTATATAATGCAGTCTACAGCAGGAATTAAAGAGATCCCTTTCACCTCATCTTGGATAACCTAGATTAATGAAACTTTCCTAGTATAATTGATGTGCCTCCACTCCCCTTTGGATAATGGGCCATAGTGCTGCTCGTTTGGCATTTTGAGAAAATGAGTTCATTAATTGATGTGTTTTGGGGAAATGCTGTAATTATTGGTAGCAAGAGAAAAGCCTGTAAGGAAATTAATTTGCTTTTCAAAGCTTTGAAGAATTTACTAATTGAATAAAGCATAAGGGTGCAGACTGTGGATTGATGAGAAAACAAAGCACTGAGTAACTGTCCATGAAGTGAGCTTCTTTATCCTATATATACAATGAGGCAGCACTTGTGTAAAAAAATTATGCAGGATCATGCTGTTGAAGACTGCAATGTGATGCATTCACCAGAAACCATTCTTTTTCTGTAGGCTACTTTGCTTGACATTTCCTAACTTTTGATGCTTGCTTCCATAAAATTAATATTTTGTTAATGAAAGCTCTTGCGAATAGTCATACTAAATGATAATCAATGGGAAGCACAGTAGCTGCTGTGCTTCAGGCTTTTTATGATTGTAGCATAGAAGAAAAACTACTCTGAAGAGGGGAGAAACAGACCACCCTGTACTGGCCCCAGTGGGATCTTTAAATTTTCCTGTCATGCATCTGCAATTACCTGCTATCACATATGTGATAGTGGATTAGATGATTCTTGATGGCCAAGTTGTAATGGTAATTTCTGTGTATCTGTGCATTTTAGCTACTACTCTCCCTTTGATGATAATACATTCATGATGAGTGGAGGGGTTAGTATAGTGCTGGCATTTCTCTGTCAGTGGAAAAAATACCTCTGCTTGTGGATTTGCTGTCTAATTATTTAAACCATTTCAAAAGAAATGCAAAGTAACCAGGATTTTCTAGAGTTTTAAACCTATCTAAAATTTCCTAGGCTTCACCTACTTTGGCTCAAAACTTTGAAACTAATTTTGTTGTTCTGTATTGTACTCACATTTATTCAAAGTATTCATAGGTGTCTCAACAATTATAAACATGTTGCTACTTTTAAACATAAACACAAAAAAACTAATGGTATAAAAACTTTATACACATGCAATTACTTCTAGTTATTTCCAGTGCCTTCCTTTCTTCTGACTGAACATTTTAATTAATTTTGACAGTGTCAATATAATATTCAGAGTTGCAGACTACTTTTTACTGACTCAGGTAATGAATTTTTATAGGAATCATACCTGATAAGATGAAAGATAAACTAGTGGTTATCTTTTCATTCTAGAAGCAGTCTATCTAGTTTTAGCCTTTGGAGTTTTGCTGGAGCTTGATAATTCATCATTGTTTTAATGCAAAATGTTTTTCTCTTCCTAACTGAAGACCCCCCCCCCCCCCAAAAAAAAAAAAGGAAACAAACAACCACCAAAACAAAAAAACCCAAAACAAAAGAACACAAAACCCCAAAGCAAACAAAAACCCCCAAACAAACAAAAAAGTCAGTATACTTTGTTTTCTTCATTGTGTTTTGGGTTTTGTGTGATTTGTTTGAATTTTTTGTATTACAGATACAAGTACACTTTTTTACTTCCTTCCCAAGATATAAACATTTCCAGTGTGGACATATTCCATTTTTGTTTTGTCTAGTCTCAGGTTGACTAAGCTAAAGTAGAGAAGCATATGATGTGCTTCCTCCCCACCTCCAGTCTGATGCATGCGTTTGACATGTGTACCTACCATGGAAATGCCTGTTCAAGACTTAGAACATTTGAAAGCTTCTTGGATCATTAAGGATAGGTGCCTAAATAGTTCAAAACTGTGTCTTTGTCCTAATCATTGTAGTAAAGACAGTTAAGAAAGAAGGGAGAAATAGCAAGGGCTGTTGGAATCTCCATATACAGAAGATAAGTAGTTTGAACTGAATCATGTCTGTAGCCTCGTAACTTTTGAAGTAGGATAGTTGATGCTGTTGTTGTATGCACTACTTAAGCATTCTGAGAAATGCCTTCTACATAGTTCTCAAAATGTACCAGAAAATAGACTTTATTATTTCTCTTTTGCTATTCTTCCTATAGAATGGCATGAGATTGAAGACAGATACATCATAATGTAAAGTGCAGGTAGAAATAGATGCTGCTAAATAAGATGTCAGTACTGACACACTTTAGCCAAGAAGGAGCCCCAAGCAAAATTTTTCATTTCTCTATGGTTTTGTCTTTGTACACATAAATGTTTTGGACAGCAGAAACTTTGATGCAGACTAACTATTTAAAATACATCATTTAGTTACTTAAAGCTATCGTAAATGTAGCTATGCTGCTACAATCAGTGCTGAACAGTTCTTGTGGAAATTACCATCTGATTGCTAAGCTTTCCAGTGAGCTTGGATACACTATTCTTGAAAACACAGGAACAGAGATGTGATTGTCCTATTTTTCTGCAGAGCATTAGAGAGTTTATGACATGGTGGTAAATTCAGATGGGAACCCTGTAATACCGTGGGAGATTTGAGTCTTGGAGTTCCTCCTTTTGAAGATGCCTGTAGCATATAGTGTTAACCTGTATTCATAGAATACTGTAATTCAGAAAGGCGATTAACAGCCTGTATTACAGCAGATATTAACAGCAAGTTAAATGATGGTGTGGGAAATTAATATTAGGCTGTTAGCAGGGAAGACAAATCTATCTGTTTTGGTCACCAGTACAGAAAAGGTATTTGAGTGAGACAGAAAACTGAACGACCAGCTGTAATGATGAAGACTCATGCCAAGAGTAGAATAAACAGCAAGACTCCAGAGCCCAACATAGTTCTGCTTTGAGAATGTTGTTAACTGCATATCTGAAATCCCTGTGCTACACGTGGGCCTCACTGATGATAGCAACGTACAGCTTGTACTAGATACTCTGGTACACCAGCTACCAAGGAACTGTGTAGTAGGTGTGGAGGCTATTCAACATCAGTGTGAGTGTCATGTCCATATCTTGGACATTGTCTTTCAGAATTTATTTCATTCTGATAGTTTTATTGTGCTGGAAGTACAAAACCAAGCAGGTATAAGTTATTGACAGAGAGCATATTGTTTTAAAAACAACACAGATTTTTAAGTGTAACACTGAGGAATCAGGCAGTTAAGACAGGCTTTACCAATCTGTTGGATTTTTTTTCTATACATTTGATGTAATTAAATCCCTGAATATCTGTGGATAGGGTACTTTCTCTACATGGTTGAGGCTTCATTCTTTATTTTCAGTGGATGATTTCAGGAGATGGACACAACAGCTTTGTAGATTGTATATGTCAGGACCCCTGTCTCCAATTGTAAATTCAAGGATGCTGCAAGCAATCTAGATGACTGAAGGAGAGAAGAGAATTGGAGAGATACACTTTTGATTTTTCTGTTGTGGTGGTCATGTGTTGTATTAGGTCATTTAAACCTTTATAAATTATACCTTTTAAAAGGCATAACTCTCTGGTGACTCAGCTTGAGACATCTGGGTTATAATCAGAGCTGCAACTGAGTCAAATGCGTGGATAAAAATAGCAAGTGCTCTGAAGAGACATGTCAGCAATGTATTTTTATTCAGTGTCCCATCTGTAAAATGGAACATTAATTTGGTTGACACTATTGTGTGTGAAAATAAGTTTATTAATATGCAAGTCACACAGCTACAAGAAGTGCTCTGTGGATGGCAAATCTAAATGGCAGAGGAGTTATCCTCTTCCTCTTTTGCCTACCCTGAATGACATGTTTTCCTTGACAGGTAACATTCCTGCATCATTTTATGGACAGGCTGAGAGAGTTGGCGCTCTTGAGCCTGGAGAAGAGAAGGCTTCGAGGAGACCTTATAGCAGCCTTCGAATATCTGAAGGGGGCCTACAGGAAGGCTGGGGAGGGACTATTGACAAGGTCTTGTAATGACAAGACAAAGGGCAATGGGTTTAAACTGGCAGAGGGGAGATTTAGACTGGATGTTAGGAGGAAGTTCTTTCCAGTGAGGGTGGTGAGGCACTGGAACAGGTTGCCCCGGGAGATTGTGGATGTTCCCTCCCTGGAGGTGTTGAAGGCCAGGTTGGACGAGGCCTTGAATGACCTGTGCTAGTGGGAGGTGTCCCTGCCTATGGCAGGGGGTTGGAACTAGATGATCCTTGAGGTCTCCTTCCAACCTTGCCATTCTATGATATTGAATGGATGCAATATTATATATGCCTTGACATTAGAATTTCTGAAACGGTATCACTGTGAGCTAGTTGGACCATCTAAATGTGGAGAATACTGAAAAGAGAAAGTACCTGTGGCACTCACTGTAAATAGCTCTAACACTAGCAGTCAACAGGGAGTAAGAGAAGAGCATCCCTTGAATGCTTAGGTGGGACTTGAGCCTTTCAGGGGAAAATAATTTCAGATTTGCTTGGATATTGAAAATTTTGTTCAAGAACATATTTTGGGAGCTTTAAGTGACTCACAAAGTCTATTACTGGATTACTTGATTTCTTTGATATGGTGGCAGTTTTAGGAAGCTGGTGACACACAATAAGCAATGAGCTATACTTAAAATACAGATTAATGTTGCATCCTAGCATTGAAACTTTGTGGAAAATCCCATTGCATATAGAAGGAAGAACATCAGTATAGGAAGCCTGCAACATTTAATAATCAGTTCTTCAGAGTGTTTGCTGTGGTCTAAGACCCCAAGCAGCTGACCCTTCTGCCATATATGTATATGCCTTACAGGCAAGTATGCTGTTATTATTCTAGCTTGGTTTCTAATGTCCTTTGAAGAGTACCCAGGTCTGATTTTGTGTTCACTTATACAGTAAGAGCAATTTATGCATGAAAGAAAACAAAGAGTGTTTGATATTAATTTTGTATACTGTAATGAGATTTGTAATTAACCCCAAATAAAAGCCTCACTCTTTCCTGATTATAGCATCTCTCTTACGGCAATGGTAGCTTACATGTTGATGCAGCCTTCCAGCAGACACTATGGAGCGTAGCACCAATCAGTTCAGGAAGTGAAGTTGCCCAAGGTAAGATAGACTCTAATTATTGAAACAATGATTGTAAATGTACTGTCTGTAAAATCAAATTATTCTGCCAAGTGTGGGAGTGGGGTTTTTAAATGTAAACATACAATTCAATGGATAAATACAACATTTATCCAATGGATAAATAAACATACAATCTAATGGATAAATACACACTTTCTCTCTGAAAAGAGCAAAAGTTATACTGAAAGTGACACTGATAGTTTTTGATATAGTTTTTTTCTAAATACTGAACAGCTCATTCAAATCTCATTTTGATAAAGCTATGATAACTGGGTTTTATTGTTTGTTTTAATAGCTTTTGATCCTTGTTTAAAATGTATCAGACAATTCTGATGTACACTATCATGGTTACATGTTCCTGAGGCTGAGTGAAAATGAACAATAGGACTGGAAGCAGGATATGAAGACCTAGAAGTTTAGACTGGGAGTGGTTTTGTCGAAACATATAGTTGGGAGGAAAAACACAAGGAGGGGAAAGGCAGAAGGAGACACAGGGAAACAACTTTCAAATTATATTCTTTTATTTAGGAGGCGGGAAGGCTTTTTTTTCAGTGCAGCTTCTGACACAAAATAACAAGGATACCTAAATCTATGCCATGATGGTTCTACAGAAAAGCAAAACCCACTCATATTATATAAAAAGTCTACCATGATGTAAAGTCTAATGATTTCTGCTTTCCTACAGAATAATTTTTTTGAGTAGGTTTCATAGTAGAACCTTAAGAAGATTAAGGCTACAGTTCCCTTCCAGTCCTGGGGATTTTGAGGTGTTAGTTTTTGGAAAGGCAATACACTGACATTTCACAGCAGTACAATAAAACAGTACAGTAAAATATCTGCCATATTTTAAAACACAGTTGTGGAATGCTCTGGAATCTTTTTGCATTCGGATTTCAGGGACAACATTGCCAATATCCTCACTGTGTTCTTAGACTATGAGAATAATTAGGCACATTCAGATTCTTTGATGTGATTTCTAGTTCAATCCATTACCAAAAGGATGCTACTGTGTCGCTTAACGGTGTCCTAAACTTTATGGAGAAAACTTTCCTTTTGATCAGAGGAAGAAGCTTTCTTGTCTCCAAACTATTGTTCCTTCCTATAAACTCCTTGTCCTCCCAATACTGGCAACACTGCTGTGGGATTCCTGTTAGTAATCCCACTACAGTTTATCAGCTGCGACCCAGACTTGTGCTGTGCCACACATCACTGGTCAGTGAACCTCACTAAGGAAACTTGCCTGGGTGTTTGGGAAGCAGAACTCCATCCATAATGATATAGTGTCACGTTATGTACTCATACCCACATGTAATCATGTGAAAGTGATGTGATATGAATTTAATAGCTGTGCATTTCTCTGAATATTTGCTTGTTTGTTGCTATGCCTTTCCAATTTAATTTTTCTCAGGCATGAGCATTATCTTAGTTAAGCAGTATCTTTTCTAGAGATGATCACATGGCTGATGTCAGAAGGAATTAGAGCAAAGACTGAGTTTTAGCAAAGCCAGCAAATGTTCCTGTAATCTAAGTTGTCTTGTGATGGGAGAGTGAATCTGATGCTTAGTGTGTAAGACTTTATAAGCCTCACTAAAGCTGAGGCCAAATTGGAGAAAATTACCTCAAAACAGGAAAAGGAGAATAAAGCTTTTTTTTTTTTTATTTCAATCTGCAAAATACTTTGTCATTTTCATAAGCAAAATGTTAGTGTGTAGAAATAACTAGACTACAGTACCCTCTCTTAGTCAAAACTTCTCACTAAAAATAAATCAGTAGTGAAATTCTTCAGTTAAGTTACTTCGAAGTGAACAGAATCGATAAATAGTGCATTAAATGAACTAAGATATTGGAAATAGCTAATTCAAAGAAAATTATTTTTAAAATTAATTAAAATAAAATTATTTATTTTTACACACATCTGTGCAAAACTGGCTTCTGCAGAAGTTAATTTGTTGTTTAATTAAAAAAAAAAGTTTTAGAGGTAAATCAAGTAATTCTGCTAACTTTGTGGAGTATATGGTGGGGCACTTTAAAAGCAAACCAAAAATCTTCTAAGGACAGAACATCTCCAGAATTCTATAGACACAGGTCCATGCAAAAATTGATGTGTGTAAATACTGTTACCTAGGCATAGTTCCCTGTGTCAGAATCAGGAATTTAAAAATTCAGTGCTAGAATTGGCTGCCTAAACACTAATTTTATATTGACTTAGAAGCTTTAAAAAATATATCATTAAATGTTACATGGTATATAATTCAGGCAAAAGGATTTCCTGTAGTATAAAAATAAATCTGTCAAATGTGTACAGTGTGGCTACTGGATCTTCAACAGTTTTCCTGTACAGATCTGTCTTTTCACACAGCAGTACTTGTTGACATAGACATAGCTTCAAAATGCCATTCCAATAGTATTTGAAAAAAAAAAATTGTTTTAACACTAAACTCAAGGAATTATTCCCAAATTCTATTCCCATGGAAAATTTACCAGTTCTACAAAACCAAAATAATAGTTTAGGGAACAAGCAAGTGTTTACATTTATCTTGACAGACTGAAAAAATACCTTTGATTTGTGCTTAAAATCTACGGTGTCTTAGTATTCTTCAAGTACTAGATTACAATGTAACATTTGTAGGATAGCATCAAATCATATTTCTTTTTACTGCCACATCTGTGATGCAGAAAGACTGGTGAAAAACATCTGTTTTGTCAGTATCTTTCCTGATTGGAATTATGGCCTTATTTGCAGCTTCTAGCTGCAATGTCTTAGTTCTTCAAACACTGTGGTACTACAGGTATGCCTTAGTTTGTGATCACATATCTTTCCTTGTACACCGTTGTGATTGTTTGGGAGTTACCTGCCCCCTCCATGCTATGAAAAGCATCCAGACTAGACTCAGATGGCTGGAAGTTAAGGAATGAAGCTCTATTTACAGCTTAGCACAATATACAAGCAGATATATACACTATATACAGGAATATTTACAGAAATATACAAGTTAAGGGTAATACAGCAACACAATAACCCTCCCAAAAATCAGTCCCCAGCAGGGGCTCCCAACCACCCTTCCACCCTCTTTCTACCCCTCTACCTTATCCCAGAGTCTGCTTTACATGCCAGCTGAGTTTGGAGGATCAGCAAGGGGGGGTAGGAGCAGAATGATTAGTTGGGTTACACAGCAGAAGCCCAGAAGACACACCGGCTCCCGGAGAGAGACTCTGTGTCTTCTCTACATTTGTGTCCTTGTTTTTATACATCTCAGCAAGCCTATGAGTGAAGTAGACATCACCTTTCACCTTTGTTTTCTTTTCACAGCCTATAATCTATTTTTTTTTTAAATTAAAATATTCCAATTAGCCTCAAACCAGAACAACTGTAAAGCCAAGTGTTTGGCTTTGAACCTTCATAAATAGTGGAGGTATAGGCAGTATAGGAGATTCCTTTGAATACCAAATAAATCATGATTGTAGGTTGGGAATGTTAAGTCAAGCAGACTTTAGAGTGCATGAAGTACTAGAAGTTTTTTCATAAAAAACTGACAAAGACACCAAAAAACTATTTTGGTGTTAACTAACTAATTAACTCTTTGTTTAGTTAGTATATAAACTGGAATTTTGAAATTAAATCAAGCTGGAAAGTGAGCAGGTAAAATGGAAGAGAAGACTCTCCAATTTTTTCTGTTTCAATCTTGGATAGAAGTACTTGCTTCCTTGTTCCTTGAGTCTCTTTCTGAGTTGCACTAACTCTCGTGGAATCCACTAGTTGTGTCTACCTTTCTCCTCATCCACCATTTCCTACTTGCTGTCTTGGAACTTCTCTCACTTGACAATGGTCAGCTGGCTCCACAGGATGTGATGTATTTCCCTCTTCTTCTTACTCCCTTACATCAAATACCAGCAGAAAAACAAACAAAAAAATAAGTAAACCCTATAGTACTTCTTACAGTTTGAACTACAGTTTTATGTGTTTCTGTGTTCAAATGTGTTTGGTTTTCTCTCTTTATTCAAGGATATCTGATAGGAGGGGACGTTCTGAGGTTATTGCATGGTCACATGGATGAGTGTTTAACAGTCCCTTCAGGTGAACATGGAGAAGAACAAAGAAGGTAGGTTTCCAGCTTATATTAGGAAAATAAAAAATGTTGCTGAACCGTTATTAAGTGTCACTGGTAGTACATATTTTTGAAGGATGTTGCAGTGAGATGTATTACTTCTAAGAAGGAATATTGTTCGGATGAACTTTGGACATGAGCCTCATTTATTTTTTTTCAGTATTCTTTAAGTCTGATTTTACTTACTAGAAGTAAAAGAAATAGTGATTTTTGATAACTTATTGCAGACCTTACTGACTTAAAAAACACTGAATAAAAGGGGTTGATTTCTTTATTGCTGGGTAGGGGTTTTTTTGGTGTGTTTGGGTTTTTTTTGTTTGTTTGGTTTTTTTTCTGTAATCACAAAAGAATCCTTAGGACAGAGTGTATTAATACCTCCTAGTCTTTCAAGGCCACTAGCTGGGTATTGATCTTAGGTGTACCCATGGTGGTGGACTAGAAGTAAGTCATGGCTATTTCATTGAAGAGGGTATCTCAGAATGAAAGCAGAGAAGTGTTGGTATCTTGGTATGTGTCTCTCTCAGTTAGCTAACGAATCCAACCATAAGAAGATTGGCACTGACATGTCTCAGTGGAGTGATTACATGGGTGAATCAAAGTCCTGTGTATTTGCTTTAATAAAATATAGCTGAAACTTGTTTTCCACAGGACAGTGTCATCTGATTTTTTTTTTTTCCTACCTTCAGGCTGAAGATTGCTAAATTATAATGTTGGTTTTGGAATAGTTTGCTTAATGTAGCACATTGGGTAACTTAATTTTCAAGTGATTTTTCCTGGTTTGCAAATAGAATTGTATTTTTAAAGAGAAGGACAAAGGACTTAACTGTCATAAAATACAGAAAAAATCTTTAATGAATTTTTAAATGTTAAGGAGGAAAAGCCTTTAACCAACCCTAACCAATCCTTCCTAGTAAATTCTCATTTTTAAGCAAGAGAACAGTTTTGGAACACAAGATATATCAAAGTTCTGAAGCTTAAAATGTGATCAGTTCATGTTATAATTTTAGTTACTATGTGATAGATCCATTATATCTTGGAGTTTTTTGCTGGTATCATTATCCTACCTTGAAGGTGATGAAATTATAAGGTGATAAGTAAATAGGATCCTGTAGTGTTTCCTCTTGGTTCAGTCTAAATCCTTAAAAAATATATAGTTACAGTGTAATTGCAGATTTATAGGCTGATTGGACACTTAAGTAATAAACTTCAACAGAATCACAGAATAGCAGGGGTTACAAGGGACCCCATGAGATTTTCTAGTCCAACTAGCAAAAGCATGTTCACCTAGAACAGGTTGCACAGGACCACATCCAGATAGGTTTTGAATATGTACAGAAAAGGAGACTCTCTGAGCAGCCTGCTCCAGTGCTGTCACCCTCAAAGTAGAGAAGTTTTTCCTCATGTTCAGAGTTGACTTCCTGTGTTCCAGTTTGTGTCTGTTGCCCCTTATCTTATTGCTGGGCACCACCAGAAAGAACCTGGCCCCATCCACTCTTCAGACATTTATAAGTATTGGTAAGATCCCCTTTCAGTCTTCTTCAGTCTAAACAGCCTTTCCTTATAAAAGAAATGCTCCAGTACCCTAATCATCTTTGTAGCCCTCTGCTGGCCTCTCTCTAGTAGTTCCTTGTCTCTCTTGAACTGGGGAACACACTAAAAATCTACTTGTTTTCGACAAGACTAACATATGAAACTATGAAGGGAGTATAAAGTTGCAAGTGAAGAAAAAAGGTCATTTGATACGCTTGTCCATTCCTATCATACATCTTTGTGTCCTACAACATGGGAGGAATAGAGGTCAATTTTTTAATTTCTTCTTCTTAAGAAATTAATTTCTTAATTTCTTCTTTCCATAGTGCCTGGTTTTTTTTTCTGTGTCTGTCAAGTACTCCAAAAGAAACAGGGCTAGTACACAACAAATACTACCTATACCTTTGTAATTCCTGATAGGAATGCTGAGAAACACTGCTGCTTAGTGCTTCATAAAAATCAAGACTGATCTGTAACTTTCTTCTTGTCCAAGACCTTCCTGTAATAAATAATATAAAAAAGATGGGGTTTTTTTATATATATATAATTTTTTCCTCATTTTCTGACATTCTTCTATTGCTTTTATGAAATATTAGTAATGTTTTTATTAATAAATCTATAATATAATTTACAATTGCTTTTAATTTTATGGAATTAAGTATAATTGCTCTGTGCCCTCCACTTTCTCCTCTTGAATTGTTAGTAAATTTAGTTGCCTAAAACCTCTACACTTCTATTTCTAGTTAGGACTCTTGACTATTCAAAATAATATCTAAAAGAATAATTTGTGGCTCCTTTAAATTTTCAATATATATGCATACCTTATTTTGATTTGTATTTGTATTTAACTGCTAGTAGAATTATTTTTTTTTTTTTAAAGAGTAATTTTGGAAGATTGGAAATTGTAAGATAAATTATTTTATATTTCATTTTAATCTAATTTCCACAACTTTTGATCTTAAGACATGGTAAATTGTGATCTATCTGGAGTATAATAATTCCATATTATCCTTTCATTGCCTTTGAAAGTAGTCTGGTGGGATATTATTATGACTGTGTTTGGTATGTTCTGTTCTAGCATATGTCTGAAAAGCAGCTCTGCTCTACAGAATGGTAATATGAAGGAACACTGAAAAGTTCCATCTGTGTTGTGATTCACCAATTCCTCTAGCTCACTTTCATTTTTCTGCAAAGACCTCCTCTTTATGCTTTTTTCAAATAAATAAATGGTGAGATAGTCCTAAAATAACAGGCAGTCTTAAAATAAATCAGTTTTATTCTATATTGTCACCTGGTATCTAATCTTGGGAATGAATAAACTGTTTTGATGTGAAGGATCCTCCTAGGCAGTTTCAAAAAATAGCTGCTGTTTTTCTCTGTTCTTAAAGCATGGGCATTCTTACAGAAATTCGAGCAGAAATGTGTTTCAAAGAATGCCTGAAGTCCAAAATAAAACATACATTCTCAAGCTGTTTATACCCTTGTGGAACAGCATTTAACATAGTGGAGACCTATGATAAAGTGACAGTGGAGATACCATATTCATGATTACAGCACAAAGCTGCTTCTGATTCAAGGTCATCCTAATTGCCACTAGAATAGGCATAGCATAATGGCAAGAACAGTCATATAAAATAATTCTCTTCCATGTCTCCATTTTTTGTTTCCTTGATTAATTGTTGAGTTTATGTGTCCCTCCATGGGGATCTGCCACTAGAAGGTAGGATACAATCATACTATTTTTGGAAGAGGCACATTGGTATTGAGTGGTGAGATGAAATTGCACAACGGCTCCTGTGTTTAGCAAAGTATCACTTGAGGTTGAACAAACTCCAACTTCTCAAACCATCCCGTCAAAATAGGGCTTTTATAAGAATGTACAGGTGTAGGCTACAAATGGGTACATCAGACTGGATGTTAGGAAGAAGTTCTTCAGCATGAGGGTGGTGAGACCCTGGAATGGGTTGCCCAGGGCGGTGTTCGAAACCCCATCCCTGGAGGTGTTTAAGGCCTGGCTGGATGAGGCTCTAAACAGCCTGATCTAGTGTGAGGTGCCCCTGCTCATGGCAGGGGGTTGGAAGTAGATGATCCATGTGGTCCCTTCCAACCCTGGCTGATTCTATGATTCTATGATTCCAGAAGCAGCTTTGCCATTCCTGCCTCTGAGAGTTTATTTGGTTAATCACATAATGATAAGGCTTTTGCAAATTATCTTAAACATTTTGGTTTAGTCTCAGAAATGGACAGACAGGGCTTTAAAGTGATGAAAATCAAAATCAGTGTGACTTAGTCAATCCCAGCTCCTTTTCATTTTTCCTCCCATGCCATTCTCTTTAGACAAGTAAAGTACTCTTTGATATGGCACTATAAACTAGTGAGGTCTATTGTAACCCAGAAAGGTTGGGAACTGATGTATATGAAAGATTAAATATGACTGAAATGTGAACCTGGAGAGATTTCACTGAGCATAAATAAATAACTTTTTGCCCATGCCCAGAACAGCCAGCAAGCCTTGAATAGTAGTGGCTGTGCTTTCTCTGAAGTATTTTGAAATATTCCTTTGACTTCTTTAGTGTTTGATTTTTTTCAAAATAAAAACAGAACTGCCTTGTCTGTGATGGATGGGAATGGAACAATGTCTTTGACTTGAATTTTGACATCTTGTTTAGGTTTAATGGTTTGTGTATGGTCCAGGTACAATATTGTTATATTGTTTGTGCCATATTTTTGGTACTCTGAGTAATTCCAAGTTCCTGAGTAACTCCATTATATCCTTGCTATGAAACTTAGGATTTATCAGTGATATCAAAACAGTGTCATTTAATGCAATTTATTTTAACCTTATTTAATGCCCATTTGTAGTCTGCGAATTCCACTGAAATGAGTGTCCTCTGACTCTGCTCAGCAATACTTTTAATAAGAATTCAATAATGTTTCTCTGGGAGTTTTGATGCACGGTAGTCTGTTTTAAATCCATGCAATTATAGCATTATTGTAATTAGAGATGAAAGATTCAGACATCCAGCTTTTTTTTTTTTTTTNCCCTTCTTTTTTTTTTTTTTTTTTTTTTTTTTTTTTTTTTTTTTTTTTTTATGTTTTATGTTTACCATTGCATTGCTTCTGCATCACATTTCAGCAAGCGAGAGGAAGATTCTACGAGTAGCTAATCAAAGGCACTGTCTGTTCTGAGCCCCTGGGCGGGGCACCGCGGACCGGCGCCGCTGTCTGGGCTGCTGTCTGTGTGCTGCCGTCCATGGTGCCCTCATTGCGGTGCTGGGAGGCGAGTCGGGTGGCAAGTCTCAGCTCTGGGGACTGTTCATTTTAAGAGGAATTAAACAGATGAAAAGAATGAAGCTTTAAATTTAACATACAGTCATAAATCTGACAAAAACTTACTTCATTACACCAACTAATTAACTGGATTAAAATTTATAGTGAAGATGAACTGAAAATTCTCTAAGGTTCTGAATTCCTCATAGAAATTTTCATATGAAAAAAAAAAGTAGAATATACAAAGAAAGTGCTTTGGAAAGAGTATTAAAAAATGACAGGAATTAGTGATATGGGTATCTGAAGCATTTTAGGGGAAGACTAACACTCATTGTAGCTCTTGTTGCAGTCTCTTCTACAGTTCTTTGTACTTTCCTCATGCACAATTACTTTTTCTAATGTGCAATTTTTCTTTATTGTTTGGTAAGTAATGTGCTTTTTCTGTGCACTTCACGATTTGAATTGTTTATTTTTACTATCAAAGTAAATCTGTAGTAGCATTTTAAAAGTCAGAGAATTTTTGTAGGTTAGCCACACATCATTAAAAGCAATGTTTCATTTGACCTAGTTATATCACTATCTGCTATGGCTTACCAGTGTCAGTTTCAGGAAAGATTAAAATGCCATGAATCATATTTCCTTTCCATCACTGAACTGTTGTCTACAGTACATAAAAAGAATTGAGATGGATCCTAGCAAATAATGTTTTTATTTAAAACAAGCTCTAATGAAGTTGGTTTGAGCTATTTCAGAGCAGTTTGCTGCATTTATTTTAAAGAAAAGAATTAAAAATGAACTTTTGATTTCTTAGGATACTAAAGTATGAGGTTAGGATAAAGTTTAGGTAATGAATGCAGCTGCTTTGGGGCAGTGGTTAGTATCCATGCTGCTACTATGATAAGGTGTGAGTTGTTGTTTGTTTGTTTGGTTTGGTTTTTTTTTAAAGAGAAGACAATATCTAGTTACAGACAAGAGCTCATACCCTATTCTAGTGTTTTGTGCCAACTTGGATTTTCGTAGCCTGTATCTTCTTTGCTCATGAGCCTTGCTGCTCTATTCTTGACTCTAGTCTCTGGGCTTCTCCTTTTTGCTTCCTTGTAGAGATCCTTGATCTCTAGCCTTTCAGTCTGCATCTCTTTCTCAGTCTCTCTACAGATTACTGTTATTATTCTGCTGAGGACTTGCTGCTGTCTTGTTGAGTTTTATTCCTTATATGCTCTAAGCGTCTTTCAACCTTCACCCATTCATCCATATGGAAATGAGAGATGATCCCAGGATGTTTTGGTAAAGAAGTTGCACATTTTTATGTAGGATTTCTTTCGTTTTCTTACCTTACATGACCACTTCAAAACTGATAGCTCCCTTTTGAAGGAATAGAGAAAGAAAATAATGGATGGACAGTCACATAACAAGAAGCTATTTTTTTAAAAGTTCACAATGGGAAGTGTTTTAGATGTTTACAATTTCATGGATCGAATTGCTATGAGTAATTCAAAGCTAGAAAAGAGTTCTCAGACTAAGAAACTGGTGACAGCTTCTATGTTTCCAGTGTGAGAAAGGACTTCATCCCTGAAAAGTTACAAGGTACTGATGTAAAAATAAAATATTCTGATTAACCGAAGCTTTTGCTTTGACCTGATTTCTCATATATATTATGACTACTGAATAAAATTGTCACATTTTGTATTATGTGAGTACAAGAACTCCAAATCTATTTTTGTCAATGAGCTTCATCCTGAAATAAGCTGGGATGTAGGCAAAATGTTTCAACTTAAAAAATTAACCAAATGAAACAATAATTCCTCTCCCAAATGCCCTAAATAAACAACCCCTAACCCAAACAAACAAACTGGGATGACATGTCATTCTTTGTTGCTTAGATGTTACAACATAAATCTAGTCTGTTAGTTGCAGAAAAAAAATTTAAGCATATAACTGAGGAGGAGTGTCGAACAGACGAGCAGCTGAATGCAAGATTCTTTAGCATTTGTGTTTTACTATATTAGTGAAGATCAGCATCAATAAAAATAAGATTGAATTTGAACTTCATTCCTTTCTGTGAGAAAAATGTGAGAGACTTACTAATACCTGCCAGCAGCTCCTAGCACCACAAGCATTGCTGCAAATGACTGAGGTAGTGTGAGGAGAAAATGCTGGACACGAAAGGTAAAGAGTAGAATCTTATATGTGTTTCCATATGTGCACCTGTAACTGGAACATAGAGCATGTGCTAGACCTTTGATTTATAGATGGCTCATGAAATACCGTGTGAGTGATTCAGTAATTATAATGAGTTTGGTATTTTGACACTTGGATTTCTGGATATAGGCAGGAACTAGAGGAGTCATTACATAATAACATTTGGAAATAGGAATCTATTAAAATATGAGATGTGCGAAGATTGTACCAGTGTGGTAGTGAAAATTCAGGTGCTAAGGTAATAAAATGTAGTGCAAAATAAGTGACTTTTCATAATTCAAGGTGGTAAGTTTTATTGTTATTTTAATAATATGAGCTCTGAGAAAACATTATGTTTCTTGTGAGTTGTATGTGGTGATTACAAATCTTTATTGTCACTTGATACTTCTTTTTTTGGTGAGTCTAGAAATGTTGCAATTATCAGATGCTTTTTTGGTTTTTTGTTTTTTGGTTTTTTTTTTTTTTGGTCCTTTTCATATTTTTTTCCCCTGGATTCTCTGTCCTTAAAAGACTAAGAAGGATATTTAAGTGACCCTAAATCTTGTCGTTATGAATATCACAATAAGAGATGCTAAAGACAATTAGACCAAAATTTCTATAACTAACTTTGAAGGTTTAATTGGTAAGAGGTGGTCTTGAACATGATAACCTTTGAATCTGACAGATGCAATGATTGTTTGAACAACCTTAATATAAGAGACGTAGTCAAGTGAACAAATAAATACAGTGAATTTTTCTAACAGAGTCTGTGCCTTTGGTTTTCAGAACTGTCCATTATGAAGGTGGTGCTGTGTCAATTCATGCTCGTTCCCTTTGGAGACTAGAGACTCTTAGAGTTGCGTAAGTAAAATCTCTCCCAGAATTTCTTTTATCAGGGCACTTTGTATAGTGTGACTGTTTCTACAAAATCAGATCAATAACTATAAAACCAGATTGATAATACAAAAACCATCTGTCAAAAGTGCTCTGTATCACTTTCATGAAAAACGAATAATTTTCCGTTAGAGAGTGTGTCTTAACATACATGCTGTGCAAGGTTTTTGAAGTTTTTACAATGGGAAATTTACAATTTACATCTTTAATATGTGACATCAGAACTGTTTTCCTTTAATAATTTATATATGCCATCCCTTAATTAAGCTAGTTGGAAGTCTTAGAAAGTAAAAATTTATAGAAAAAATGAGTTAATTTGCACCATGGAAATGTTCAAATGGTAATAAGGAATCGAACCTTGCTTATTAAGGTAATGGATTTGTGAATTGCCATTGTAGTATGTGCTTGTGATAGAACTTCTAGTGGCAAATACTTCTTCTCTAGAGATAAATCAGGGCAGCTTTGGGAAAGGTTGCACTCCAACAATGCTGTTTTCTGTGCGTATGTTTTATTTAATAGGATGATGTTAAACATAATTGATAAGGCAGTGAAATTTTTTCTTTGTACTAAAACTGACTTTCAAAGTGCTTAAATGATAACAATGAATTGTGGAATGATCTCTGGCCTTTTAATTTCCCCACTGCATGTGCTTCCCTAATAAGCAGTGGTAGCAGAACAAGGTGGGGATTTAACAAGTTACAGGTTTCTGATATGGCTGTCATATATTGATTGTGTACAAACTTTTGAAGTGTAAACATATGAATATATGTGACTGAAAGAAATTGTGAGAATTGTCAAAACAATTAAGCAAAAGGATCTGTAATCTTTGTTTTTAAGGAATGACTTTCTTACCAGAAAAAAAAACCCACATAAACAAATCCCAGGAATAAAACTCTTTCCTACAAATCACTTCCCTTTTTTTTCTGTATGATATTCTAATAGCTATATACATTCATTACTGAATTGTAGGCACATTGCTATTCATGCAGATGCTTCAATTCATAAGAGGATATGTATGCCTGAAGACCATTGTCAATTCTACTTCCCAGAATGACTGCAGATACATCTGGTAGGTGGAGTCAGGGAGCAGAACAGCCACCCTGTAATCCAGGAGGAAGCAGTTAGGGACTTGTTGAGCCTCTTGGATCCATCTAGGGTGATGAGAGAGCTGGCAGACGAGCTGGCCACGCCACTCCATCATTTATCAACAGTCATGGCTCACTGGAGAGGTCCTTGAAGACTGGAAGCTGGCCAGTGTGGTGCCCATGCACAAGTAAGGTTGGAAGGAGGACCCAAGAAGTTACAGACCTGTCAGCCTTACCTCAGTGCCATGCAAGATAATGGAACAGAATGTCCTGAGTGCAATCACATGACGCCTACAGGGTGGCCAGGGGATCAGACCCAGCCAGCACAGATTTAGGAGGGGCAGGTCCTGCTTGACCAGCCTGATCTCTTTTTATGACCAGATAACCCACCTGGTGGACATGAGGAAGGCTGTGGATGTAATCTGCCTGGACTTCAGCAAGGCCTTTGACACTGTCTGCCATAGCAAACTCCTGGCAAAGCTGGCAGCCTGTGGCTTGGACAGAGGGACTCTGTGCTGGGTTAAGAACTGGCTGAATGGCCAGGCCCAGAGAGTGGTGGTGAATGGTGCCACATCCAGTTGGTGGCCAGTCACTTAGTGGTGTCCCCCAGGGATCAGTGCTGGGCCTAGTCCTGTTTAATATCTTCACTGATGATCTGGGTGAGGTGATTGAGTCTATCATCAGTAAGCTTGCAGATGACACCAAGTTGGGAGCAGATGTTGATCAGTTTGAGGGCAGGAGGGCTCTGCAGAGGGACCTGGACAGGTTGGATAAATGGGCCCAGTCCAATGGCACAAGTCCAGGTGCCGGGTTCTGCACTTTGGTCACAACAACCCCATTCAGTGCTACAGGCTGGGGACAGAATGGCTGGAGAGCAGGTAGGCAGAGAGGGACCTGTGGGTACCAGTAGACACCTTGAGTACTGTGTCCAGTTCTGAGCCTCTCAATTTAAGAAAGATGTTGAGGTGCTCGAACATGTCCAGAGAAGGGCACCAAGGCTGGTGAGGGGACTGAAGCACAGCCCTATGAGGAGCAGCTGAGTGAGCTGGAGTCGTTCAGCTTGGAGAAGAGGAGGCTCAGGGGAGATCTTATTGCTCTGTACAACTACCTGAAGGAAGGTTGTAGCCAGGCAGGGATTGGTTTCTTCTCCCAGGCACCAAGTGACAGAAAAAGAGGACACAGTCTCAAGCTGTACCAGGGGAGGTTTAGGCTGGATGCTAGGAAGTTCTTCACAGAAGGAGTGATTGGGCATTGGAGTGGGCTACCCGGGGAGGTGGTGGAGTCGTCATCCGTAGAGGTGTTTAAGAGGAGGCTGGATGAGGCACTAAGTGCCATGGTTTACTTAATTAGAAGGGCTTGGTGATAGGTTGAACTTGATGATCTTAGAGGTCTTTTCCAACCTGGTTAATTCTGTGATTCTGTGATTATTTGTTCTATATGATTCTGAAGGAATCATTGTTTCTGTGCTCTCATCTTTAGTTAAAATGGCCTTTGAGGTGCCCTGCTATGGGACACCAGATATTGCTCAGTGTTGCTTTATTTCCCAAAAGGCGACAGCAGTCACATTCTCACATTTCAGAAAAGAATTTTTTAGTAGTGAGAAATAGCTTCACAAGATACTTTCTGCTGATGTGGGTTTGGGAGTTNCTCAGAAGGCTTTTCCTTTTAGCAGACAGTTGTTTTTTCTATACTGCAGGCATAAACTAGGGGCATGACTATTGCACTACAATTATAGTCGTCTTTTCCTTATGGTCTATAGACATTAGGTCCAAGAGAAGGTTGAATCAGACTGGACAAAAGGTAGCTCCTCAGCATGGCTCATTATGAATGATGCAGAGCTCCTGTGTTTTGCCACACCCAGCAATACAATACC
This sequence comes from Ramphastos sulfuratus, assembly GCA_013399055.1. Taxonomy (NCBI): domain Eukaryota; kingdom Metazoa; phylum Chordata; class Aves; order Piciformes; family Ramphastidae; genus Ramphastos; species Ramphastos sulfuratus. Next base: position 35,174 of record WBNM01003327.1, read on the forward strand.
TGAGATTCATGACCTGACATTTTATCTTAATTGAGAAACAAAGTGTGTTGGAATACTGATACTTAGATGTTCTTTTGTGGAGTATACTGACTTTGCTGTGTGGGGGGAAAAAAAAAAAGTATTTCTAAGAGATGGAACTTTCATATTTTCTTCCTCCCCAAAGTGTTCATCCCTTGGCCTAAATGGAAGACACTATTTATTTTATAAAAGAAAAGAATTGGGGGGGGGGAAACCTCTCAGGTTTTTTTGTTTGTTGTTGGTTTTTTTGTTTGGTTTTTTTTTTTTGGCCTCTTCAAAATCAATAATTTAAGGAGGTTTAGAAGTTTAATCAATGAAGTGTAAACAATCCTATTAAAATCCCAAACCCATGTATTGCTCTTGCATTTTAAAGACTTCAGCAGGTTCAAACTGTCTGCCAAATTTATTTTGCATATAGTATATCCAGCTCTTAGGAAGATATGCTCAAACAAATGGATATTTATATTGAACAGGTTAAGTTCTTTGGTGTCTTGCATGTATATGTCTGGGAAAAACAAAAAAAAATATATTTAAACCTATGTAAATGCAAATGTAAGGGGTTTTCACTAGTACATGAATACATACATACAAAACATATGCAAAGTTATTGCAAGATAATTAAAAACTCAAGGTTTTTTATTTGGCTTTTTTTTTTTTAACTATTAGAATGTATTTAAAGTGTACTGACTGATGAAAGTAGAGTGCTCTGGGAGAGGGAACAAACCCAGCTGCTTGTGGATGAAATGTTGGAGAGGGAACAGACAGATCTAAGCTCTTTGTGTACAGCATAAGCCTCCTTTTCTGTAGGCGGTCTGTATCTTCTCTCAAGATGAGTTCAGTCTGAACCAAGGCAATCTGTGCAAAGGAAGAGTTTAAGATTGTTTATTAGAATGTTTTATAGGAGATAATAAGAAAGTAGCCTTTTTTACTGATAATACAACATTTAGGACTTTATCCATTTTAGTTGTCAGTATAATGTAATTTTTTTTTTTTGCCAGTAGATACAATCTATGTTTCATTTTAAAAAACTCAAATATTTCCTATGAACTTTCATAGGTGGAGTGGCAGCCACATTAGATGGGGACAGCCATTCAGACTAAGACATATAACAACAGGAAAATACCTAAGTCTCCTGGATGACAACAGTCTTCTTCTTACAGAGAAAGAGAAAGCGGATATAAAGTCTACAGCATTCTGTCTTCGGTCTTCCAAGGTATGGAATCAGTGTAGCATTAATACAACCAGTAGTAATTCCAATCTCTTAAGAAAGCAAAATTTAGATATTTCCTACTGAATATTGCAGCCTTCTACATTTGCACTGATGAAAAAAAAACTATGTATGTATGTTTTTATGTATGTATGTATCTATCTATCTATCTATCTATATGTGATTAATATCTAGAAACCTTTTATAACATTCTATTTGAGTAATGCTATGTAGCCGTTTGTTTGTAGGTTGTTTGGGTTTGGGGTTTTTCTTGGTACTGCTTGCCCAGTTTTCAACAGTTTCCCTGTTTTTCTGAGAAACTTCCCTGGTATTTCACTGTTGGTTGGCAAAGAAAAATGATAGTACTGTGGGTTATTTAAATTGGATTGGAAAATGGTAATTTCTTTCATCAGATACTTTACTGGTATCTAATTTAAAGCTACTATAGTTTGAATCTTCATTTGACATTTTCAATAAGCTTTTCAAGTTCCGAACAGTACTTTGTGTAGTGTGTGAACAGTTCAAAATAATGCTGTGATAAATTCTTTAATATCTCATGTTTTTCACCTGCAGCATAATGGTTCTGGAAATGTTCCTAAAATAACACTGGTTTTCTTTTTAAAAAAAAAAAAAAGTTTGAAAATATGTAATGATAATAAACAACATTATTCAATAACTTTTCTGTAGCATTTACTTCATATGTTTTTAGTTGTTTTTCTGCTCAGGAAGACAGGGGGGAAAAAAGGTATAACTGAAAGCAGTTATACAGACTTTTGAACTCTGATAAGAGAGGCTTTAATTCAGGTGATTGTTTTGAGACCTAGAGAATGTTTTAGTTTTTTTTTTTTCAAAACCAATTAGAAGAGCCTTGGAAATACCTAAATATTTCAGGACAATGCAGTGCAACTATATTGGGAAATTCCTTTTGCAGTTACTGTAGATCTCAGTAGTTACTCTCCTTCAAAACAAGAAGGATAAACTATTTAATTCACTGATGCTCAAGATAAGAGTCTTCAGTGAGCTTAATCCAAAAACAGTGGAACAATATACTGCACTCTATTGCTATGTGAATTATTTAGTAAAAATACACTTGAAGGCAAGATTTATTAGCAATAGAGATTATATCTTTGGTTGATATGGAGAAGGTGGTTCATCTCTATTATCAAAGCGGTGTATGTGTATGTGTCTTGGGGATTGGGCAATGTTGTATTTCAAGTTTCATGATCTATTGTTGTTTGTTGGTTGAGTTTTGTGGGTTTTTTTTTCCACCTGAATTTTGGAGTCTTATGTGGGATTATTTTGAGGATTTACATTTTAAAGTGATTTTGTTTGATCATGTTAAAAATAAAAAGTGAACTTCTTTTTATTTAGTTGTCATTAAGTGACCAAAATTATTTGATGCTGAGCATAGCAGAGATAAAAGGCTTTGGGGCACATTGAAACATATTAGGGTAATCAGTTTTTGAAGTAGCATAAGTGTATTTTAAGAGGACTCTATAACCTAACCAGAACATGACAGATAACAATTTTACTGATATTTAAATATGGATTTTCAAAGGAATTGGAAGTTTGAAAGATAATATTTGATACAATTTTGTGAATATCAACATTCATTTTAACTAAAGACTTGTTTTGAAAGAATTATGGAGAAGGCACAAGGGAGGATTATTTGATTAGGTCTTCATTGCTGAATATGAAGCTCATCTCCTGCTTAAGGCTTCTTAAAGGAGTGTCGTGTTTTACTTAATTAGGTTACAGGCATTAAAAATTTTAGCTCCCTTTGCTGTTTTGAAAAGAGCATAAATAAATATTTTGAAGTTATAGGAAGGCTTCTGTAGAGAAGGTAAGCAGCTTTAGGGGTTTCTTTTCTCCCAATCATGTATGAACACACCATCCAACCTTTCATTTGTGTTATTGCACGTAGTTAGCCCAAATGGTAAATTGATGAGTCAGATGCAAAGGCTTTACTCATAATTTTAAACACATAAGCTTGCCAGTAATGCATTTAAAAAGTAAGCAGAAGCAAACCAGAGTGATGAAGTTTTTTATAAGGTGTCTTATGTGAACCACAGTGCTCTTCTAAGATGCTCAAAGTAATGTGTACACAAATGCACGTGTACTTTTACTTTTTTTTCTTTTTTTTTTTTTTTTCCCTAAACACAGCATTCTGGTACAGCAGTTCAAAAATTAGATCAGAATCTTACATCTTAAAATTCTTCAAATATCTTAGCAAAAGAAAGATGTGAAATCTTAAAAATACCACAAGCCATGCAGCACTCAGAAGATGTGGTTGTTCTGAAGAGCTAAGAGTCTCTTAGTTATTTTTCTGGGAACTGAGCTTTGTGGTCTGGTTATGTTATGTATTGCCCTAATAGTTACCATTAAATATGAATTATATTAGACTTTCAAACATCTGAAATTCAGAAGTCTTTATTTCTTTTTTGTAATCCTGCTGCACTCATAATAGGATGATCCATCTATAGCTACAATTTATTCACCAAACATATGACTCTTTTATAGACTTGAGTTTGTAGTGTTTAAGTTCTGTGGAAATATTTTTCTGTCTTGCATTTGCTAAATACTGATTCTTTTGATAATAAACATTAGCTTAATATTACTTTTCCACTGAAACATTCATGGAAACCTAGAATGGTTTTGGTTAGAAAGAACTTAAAAAATCATGTAGTTCCTCTGCCACTGTCATGGGCAGGGACAAATTCCAGTACATCAGATTGCTCCAAACCCTATCCAGCCTGGCCTCGAACATTTCCTTCTTCAGCTGTGCTTGAGGAGTGGACCAATTGTCTGTCCCTTGAGAGATAATTTGGACTGATGTTGGTAAACCTTGGCAGCAAAGGTTGCCAAATCTGTTTTTGGGACCTGCTACAGTTTTATTCACCTCTGCTATATGCAGTCCATTTCTTTTATTCCCCATGTAATAGTCAACTTTATGCTTCCCTTCTCCAAGCCCAAGAACAACCTATTTATTTCTCCTTCATGAAAGTATCACATGTTCCCTTTCTCCCCAGTGCAGTTCTGCTGTGTCATTGACCTATTTTCTTCACACTGTTCTACAGGACAGCCCACCTTCTCCATATGTAGCACACGCACATGTTTATACATTCTGTGGGAAGTCTGCTTTTCCTGTCCATAGTCTTTTTCAGTGGACAGAAATAAATCACATGTTTCTTAATAAAATTTCATAGGAAATACACTAATGTCAGCTTTAAAAGTGGTCATGAATTGGCTTCTTCCAGTCAGTGAGATGTGCTAAAGTGTCAGTCTTGAAAGTGTGAGACAGAAGGTAGAGATTAAGTTAGATGATGATACAAAATTGAAAGGATGAGCCTTAATCGTGGGAATCCACTTCAGAATGTTATAAGGAAATAAGCATGAGTGAAATAACACAGTTGAAGCAAGGCTTCAGGTAAGAATTTTTTTCACTGTTAAGATAGAACCATTTAAAATTATTTAGTCCATTTAGCTCACCATAAGTGTGGCAAGATTGGCTACTGTTCTTATAAAAGTGTTTATAAAAAGCACATCCCTGTGGAGAAAATCTAGCATATTATTCACTAAACCTGTTCATTTGCAATGCATTCTTGTTTCATTGCATTACTGAGGTAGCTTACTATTGCAAAACCAGTATAATGAATGAAAATTTTTGATCTTCGTTTAAAAAAAGTTACTGGTCTGAGAGTAGTCCTAGACTGCAAGTAAAAATGAAGTTTTTCTTTGTTGTGGGAAGAATTAGTAGATAGTTATGTAATGACAGGTTATTGTAAGAGTGTAGTGTGTTGGAAACTTGCATCATTTAATAGCTATACCGATATGCAATTATTAAATGGTGACATGTTTTTAAGGTCTGTGATGGTTTTCACCAATGAACTATTTTACAGTAGATAGAGATTGAGTCATTATATGTACTTTTGCAACTACCTGCTGTTTGTTGGCATGAATCTAGTCAAATCTTCCCCTTTAGAAACAATTTGTGATACCTGTTCACTTCTCAAAAAAGCTCAATATCTGAAAGCAACCAACTGAATGTTCTAATGCATACTACCCCCACCCATCCTCTAGCTTTCCATTTCTCTCCTATGTTTAATCTGACTTCTAGTGCATGCTTTCATGTCTACTGTGTTTATTTTGCAAGAAAGAGATCAATTGAATGTGATAGAGATCACAGAATCACAGAATGTTAGAGGTTGCAAGGGACCTCTAGATATCCCTCTGGCAAAACAGGATCACCTAGGGCAGGCCACACAGGAACACATCCATGCGGGTTTTGAAATTGTCCAGAGAAGGAGGCTCCACAACCTCTCTGGGCAGCCTGTTCCAGCGCTCTGTTGCTCTCACCATAAAAAAGTGTCTTCTTATGTTGAGGTGGAATCTCCTGTATTCTAGTTTGTACGCATTTTGACTTGGCCTATCACTGGGTGCTACCGAAAAGAAACTGGCACCTTCATCTTGACACCCACCCCTCAGGTATTTATAGACACTGATAACATCCCCTCTCAGCCCTCTCTTCTCAAGACTAAAGTTACTCTAAACCTACACGCAGAGCTGTCAGTGTACTTACACAGGTGAGGACAGGTATCTGGCAAATTGTTGGCTCTGCAGTTTTTATGCTAAGTACATTTAATGCTAATTCTAATTGGAATGAAGAGTCAATATCAACCCCCTTTGCTTTCTGCTAATTAGATTTTATTGAAAGCACATAATAATATTTTAAATTGTTTATACAAAGTACACAATCATATTCTTAATTGATAATTCCCGATGTTGACAGTGCTTTATGAGAAATGTGAATTTGTCTATTCACATCTTCAGAGGAGGAAGACTTGGAAAAAATAATCTTACTAGGTAGAAGCGCAGTATGTTCACACAAGTTCACACTATGAAGATAATTCAAATGACTGGAGCTTGAAATCAGGCTGTCATTTCTTCATATGGTGTCAGGACCTAATTTATTTTTTCCTGTGTCATTGTTTGTATGCAATGTCCTATCATAAGTAGATTTTCAATTTCCAACAATTAGTATTAGCTTTTGAAAGAATTGATTGCACCACTTAAAGAAATGACATGAACAGAATTATGAATTCATAATGAAATAGAAGCCTGTGATAACTCAGTAATTGCCATCGGATGTATTAAAAAATAAGTTATTACCATGTATCAATTGACAATATTTTAATAATTTTGCTGCTTAAGCAATTGGGCATTTGATGACCATATTTTATCTATAAGCTTAATGTTATGAGAATAACAATAATCATAAGAATTTCACTTGAATATTTTTCTTAATTTTCAAGTGCTTCAAAAGACATTAATTCTAGAGTGAAAATCTAGTTACATAGCATCTGCCTTTAATTATTAAATACTTTTAAAAATCCTTTAGTAAATAAAGATTATTTTCTATTCATTTAAAAACCACAGTCTTTGTCATATTTTCCCGTGAAGCTGTCTCCACAAATTGTCAAGGCACAATTATGTTCTGTAATCATTCCTGGTTGTAATAGGATAGAAGATATAGAAGTCTGGGGAACCGAAGGAAGTGACTTGCCCTCTATGGCTTGATCAGGAGAAGCAGAGAAAATGGAAACTGTATTTGGCTGAGGGGACTATCTTGGACCTTGAATATATGGCCTGCAATTTTCACAGATTAGTTTTTTGAACAGTGGTTAAAATGAAGCAGCTTCTTACTTAGCCATGTGTGAGCATGTATAGAAGCAGAATACAGGCAGTTAGGCTCCATGGTGAACCTGCCTGCACTGGTGAAGCCGTGAAAGGGAAAGGAAAATTGCTACTGAAGCATAATAGTAGTCTCAGCTTCACTTACAACAAGTGTGATGTATTCCCTCTCTTCCCAGAAGAGTGATGAATAGGTTTATGTTGATAACTTGATCACATGAATCAGAACTAATGAGTCACAGTGATTTTGGTTACTATCAATGGAGAAGATTTTTGCCTAAAATGGAACTAATGGTGACAGCCTGAGGATGAAGGTGGTCCAACTATCTGTGAAGAAGGCTGAAGTAGTTTTGCGCATAACTACATTAACATCCTTCCTACAGTTAACAAGATATATATACTTCTCCTTTGTAACGTATTTTTTCCATACTTGCCTTTGGATTTGACAACTAGTGCGGCCAGGTGAACCATAAGCTTTTGGCGAGATTGAATGGATAATCTGCCACAAACCAGAGGCAGAGCTTGGTTGTTTTATAAACTGGTTGATGTCTGTGGGAAGGAAGTTGGTTCTTAGAAGAGCTAGATATTGGTGAACACACTAACACAGACTATGGTATTGTTTGGAATACTGCATTTCATCTTCTGAAGTGATTGCTGTCTGTATAGGACACCAGCTGGACTGATGCATGGCCATGTCATTCTTCTTAGTAGCATGTCAACAGGCTGGCTACAAACACACAGAAACGGATTACTTCTCTCAGGATATACTGAGCCCATTGTTGTGCAGTAATGGGCAGTGACAGACTAAAGGCTGTCTCTCTGTGACAGTTAGCAATAAATTGTAAGGAAGTCCTCATCTTTTCCAGGCTGGGGAAAATAAAAAATGCCCAAGAATGGGTGTTAATGCTTGATTCTGCCAGGGGCTTTGATGTATTTGGTGTTTTGTAAGCTTTCAAGTTTCAATAATGACACGTGCTGTCAATTATGATCCTAGTCCTTTCCTAGGCAGGTGAAATGCATTCCTAGTGTAAAAAGCCCAGGTTTTGTGTGGGTGGGATCTCTCTCCCCATCTTTTCCTTAAATTTTTAACTACGAGATACACTTTCACCTTTTTTTAACAGTTTCATTGAAGATGGATCTGAAATATTCTTTAGGTCCTGTTCTGGACAATTGCCTAGTGTTCAATACTATATGCAAATACTAACATAGTGGTTATCCTTGTATACACTTCTTTTCTTCTTCTTCATCAGGAAAAGTTGGACATAGGGACAAGAAAAGAGGTGGATGGAATGGGAGCACCTGAAATAAAATATGGAGATTCAATATGCTTCATACAACATGTGGATACAGGCTTATGGCTTACGTACCAGTCTGCTGATGCAAAGTCTGTAAGAATGGGTTCTGTGCAGCGGAAGGTAAGGCTGTAAATAAAATGCATTCCATTCAGTCACAGTCTGAGAGGGCAGGGGGAAGAAACAAAGGAAACTACAGGAGGCAGCTAATTTCTTGGCTTCAAATATTTTAAGCATGTCTTCAGTTTCATTGTGAAAGGTGGTTTCTTTTTAAGTCATGTTGAAAAATTACATGATGTTTTGAATTCTTAAACTGAAAGTAAAACAAAGTGTATACCTGTAGACATTAACCCACAAACACTGATAAATCTGAATATGTTTCATGTCAAACTAAAATACTATTAAGAGCCTTTCTTCAGTGTGTTCTTTGTATTGAGGAGACTTTTATTTCAAAGTAATTTTTTCCATATTGTGAGTGTGTTACCTCTAGGGTTGGAATGTTAAATCTTGAACTCTGATGAATTTCTTCTTTTAAAAAGTAGCCAATGCCAAACAGAACACTAGTTCAGCATAATAAAGTAGGAAAAAGATTCTTTTACAACTTTACAACTTAACTTCTGCCAGAAGCTACATTTGTATTAGTGTTTATGGTAAACACTTTTCCTTTGCAAGAAATTATTTCTCTACAAGGAAGGAATGTTTTAGCCTTCTTTTAAAAAGTAAAATCAAATAGAAGTGATTTATTTTTTCCTATTTTCTGTAACTGTTTTATGTCAAAGCTACAAAGCTAGAGCTACATCTGGTATACTTGAAAGGTCAAGCCTTTTATATATATGTTTTCATATATATATGTTTGTATAATATATGTGTATATATACACCCCACATACTTTTTCTATAAATATTTAATGTAATATTTAGGAAATATTTTTATATACACAAAATGTTCATGATTATAATGACAATATATTTAATATACATTTTTATAATTAATATACTTAAATAATTCTAAAGTAATTGAAAATATTATACACTATTTAATACCCTTTAAGGTAGACAATAGACTTCTGATTTTTAATATATTTTTTTAATAATGTATATTGCTTACAGAAAATGTAGCTTTGAGATTACTATGGCACTGACCCTGCTAGCTCAATACTGTGTGCCATGAAAGTGAGGAAGTAAAACATGGAATTATGTTTTTAATTATATTCTTTTTGTATTTGAATTCATAATTTTCTAGCCTGCTTTACTCTATGAGTTTTCCTACTTCTTGTGAGGAATTTTGCATTTGCAGTGACTGCTTTTTATTTTTGTATTTCAGGCAATAATGCACCATGAAGGTCACATGGATGATGGTTTAACATTGTCCAGATCTCAGAATGAAGAATCCCGTACAGCACGTGTCATCCGTAGTACAGTCTTCCTCTTTAACAGGTTTATAAGGTGTGCTTTTCAAATGGTGTTTTCTTCCCTTTTCATTGTTTCTCTGTCTTCTAATATTAATTTATTGTTCAACCTTGATTTGAATGCATAATCATATTGAAAATGTAAACAAAACATCAAAGAGAGATTTTTTCCTTGCCATAATTTGCTGTAAGTCTTTTCGAAGTATAGTTTTTTAAAGTGCTCTTCCTTGAAAAGACTGGAAGGAGGAGGTAACTATAGAGCTATTGTCACAGGCTAAGTTTTAGTCTGCTGCTATTCATACCATCCTGCCTCATGCCAGCTACAAAATGAAAGTGCTGACTGGAGCAAAGTATTATGGGCTTGAAGTTTGGATGGCAACACGGGAGGCTTCCTGTTCTGGTTGCAGCATTTGGTTTCTGGGTTTTTTGGGTGTTGACTGTCTTCTGCTGAGATGGCAGCAGGACAGGGAGTGATGTAGCTTGCTGGCTTGGGATTTTAGCTCACTTGCTTTGGCTTGCTGCGTCTTTCTGTCATGCTTTTTCTGCAAATAGGCTAAGGTAATTGTGTGTTGTATTCCCATTTATTGAGTAAACTTATCTCAGTCTCTTTGTTTCATCGCAGAAGTTTTGGGGTTTTGTAGTTTGTTTTTTGGGTTATTTTATATGTTGTTTTTCTCTCACTTCTGTATTTGGGGGAACAGACAGGTTAACCTATTGGTTTTGCTTTAAAGTATAAACTTGTACAAGACAGAGAGATTATGATCATAACGTTATACTTTATTTATTATTCTGCAGTATTTAATAGCATTTTATCCATTTGAAAATACTGATAGATTAATGCAGTTTGCATTTATCTTCCTACTCCCAGTGTTCTTCTAAATAGCACTGATAAAATGCTAATTCTTGAATGTTTGTAACTTCAGTAATGGATGAAAAACTGTAATCGCTGTCACTAGCATTACAAAAAGGCAGTAAGACGATATGGAATTATTTCACAGGAACACATTTGTCACAAGAGAAGGCAATGTGCAAGATGGTGACCTGAATCGACTATGTCCTAAATCAGTTGTTCAGCCAGAGACATAGACATGCCAATTTGTTGAAAAACATTTACCAAGGTACTTAACAGCAGAGAAAAATCTCTTGTCAAGAGGATTGACTACTCTATGGTAGTTAAAATAAAAAACAAATGCAAGCCCTACGTCACTTAGTAAATAATAGATTTTCTTAGGAGCTTCTAAGAATGCTGTAAAAGATAAGGACAGAGAAAGACAATTTAATGATAAGGTTTCACAAATCAAAATACAGCTAAATTGCAGTGGAGGTTTTTGCAGAGTGCACAGGGAGTCCAAGGTAGTGTTTAACAATTTCATTTTGACAGGATGCTACTCCAGGAAGAAAAAACTGAATTGGAGAGAGTCAAAATTATTCACATGTGGGTGCCTCAGTTCTTTCCCATTAAGTCGATAGAAAAAATTGCACTTTAGATAATGTGCTCACATTAAAATTAAGTTTTAAAGATAACATTTGTATCTATCTTTTTGAAACATTGCATTATTTAAGTTTTTATTATTCAATAGTAAACATTCTTACTGAAATTAAAATGTTTCCTAAATTTAAGTTTTCCAGCTCTCATTCACCATTTATGATGAAAACAGTGACATGCCATTTCTAAATGAAACAAAAACAAAGAAAGAAACCCAAACACACTCCACCACCTCCCCCCCTCCCCACAAATATTTATCAGTGTTTTCTTAATCCAGCAAAAAAAGCAGAGCATAAAATAGGACTTTGGCTCCACGTTGTATGAATCCTGGGAGGAATCGGTGTGTTGTGCAGATTGGGAGAGAAAACTGGTGAGGACAGTTGTCGGTCACATTGCCAGGGTCCTTTAGTGGCTCTAATGATAGAAGAGAGGGATGCAAGTGGGGGACTGGGAAGGTGCTCTGGTGGATATGGCAGGCTTCTCTGCCAGCTGAAGCTCAGTGGTTTTTAGGTCACATAAAGGGAGCACCAGTGAAAATAAAAAAGGACGACTTTGCTACAAAGCTGGGTTTTACATAAAAATATGCTAGAGGACCCCCCAACTTTTTACAATGACACAATTGAGAATTAGTCAAAAGGGAAGTCCTAAGTGTCAAATAAGCCCCCTTCTATTCTCCCCCACTGAGTGCCACCAGGGTTGGCCCTGTTTAAGGCTGCTCCTCTCCCAGCTCTTCAGGGCCCTGGCTGGCTCCTGCAGAGAGTTTCAGGATCCTCTGCATCTTACCCTCATCTCTAAGAATGGGCACTATCTTCACAGCTTCAGCACACCTGGTTTCTCTACCTCTCATGGCCCTTCCTGCTGCTTCCAGAAGTTTTTTGCAGGCTTGCTGAAACTCCTGGCTAGTGCAGCTCTCAAGTTCCTATCCATTACCACCTTCCTGTGGGGAGCCAGAAAGGTGAAAGTAAAAGTCCTTGTCTTACACCTGTTGCATGGCAGTGGTGAGGTCTCAACTGAAACAGCCACATTTCAAAGATGATGAGGTTTAAATGGAGGTGAAAGATACCTTGGGGGTCCAGAAAGCGCAAAATTGAAATATGGAGTTTACTGGGGACTCAGGTAAGCAACGTGTATGTCTGCCCCTACTTCTAGGAAATGGTGGTTTTAGACTACAGCAAGGCCAAGATTGAATTGCTAATGAAATGCTGGGACAGAGTGTGTGAAAGAGCTTCCAGCAGTGAAAATGGGTTAAAAACAGCATAAGAGCCTCTATGGACTAGCTGTGGCCTCTCCAGCACTGTGAGACTAGTTCTTTCGTGTCTGTCTGCTCCAGCCTCATGCTGCTTTGAACAAGGTTGCAATAACTTCTCTTGATCTTTTGGTCTGCCTTCAATACTACTAAATGCATAGGAAGACTATTAAAATGTGATTTTGTTATTTCAAAAATATTTAAGAGAAATTATTTTGGATGCTTCCAGTTTGTTGGGAAGGGAGGGGTGAATCATTGACTAAAGAATGGGTCAAACATAAATAATTTTTGAAAAGTTACATCGCTGTCAGAAAATGAAGTGAGCTTTAATATGTTTAAAAGCAATGTTTGTTTATCAATAAATAGTTTAAATGATCAAATAAATTAATTTCCAATTCTCAGGAGACTTTGCATCTACTTGTAGGGGCCTTGATGCTCTCAACAAGAAAGTGAAGTCTTCCACCATTGATTTGCCTATTGAGTCAGTCAGTCTGAGCCTTCAGGACTTGATTGGCTACTTTCACCCCCCTGGTGACCATTTGGAGCATGAAGACAAACAAAACAGACTCCGAGCACTGAAGAATCGCCAGAATCTCTTCCAAGAAGAGGTACTTCTTTTAGTTTTACTCCTGATTTTCCACCGTGCTGTCTGCAAGTATTCTTTCTGTGTCAGTAGCTTTGCTGTCTAATCTGAAGCATGCTTGCAGTGGGCTTTTTGTGATGTAATAGTCAAACTATTTGCTACATTTATAATCTCATTTGTTTTCCTGTATATTTAAATAAATCTATTGTTTTTCCTATATAGTGAAAGAAATGCATTTAAGGCCCTACCTTATGTTTTTGTTTCTTTCTTTCTTTTTTTTTTTTTTTTTAAAAAAAGGAAAAAAGGAAGTATTAATATGACTGTGTCCTGAATTTTAAGCATTATTTACTCATTGTGTGTATTACTTTCTTCTGTTATGGTTTAATCTCTTGATGCAGAATGCTTTAAATATTTTCTTTAGTATTGCCTATTATTTATCTGGTTGTGGTAATTTCCTATATTTAGTCAGATGCTTAAATATCTTCCAGAATACAAACTTGCCTGAAATTAAGTTTGTAATGATGCTTATTTTTTGTTTTATTTTTGACCATCCTAAATGGTAAAATGTTATTACCACAGTCAAGGAAAACTTTTCTTTAGGGATTGCTTACTTGGCTCTCTCTATATATTCTTATGTTTTGCCTTTCACGTTTTCTTTTCTTACATTTCTGAAAATGGTATGTGTTTGCACCTAAACAATGCTCTGACAATATGAGTCTTTCTATTTTTAGGGTATGATCAACCTTGTTCTTGAATGTATCGATCGCTTGAATGTATACAGCAGTGCAGCACATTTTGCAGATGTAGCTGGAAAGGAAGCTGGGGAAGCATGGAAATCTATTCTGAATTCTTTGTATGAATTACTAGGTAAGGCATATTATGGGCTGCCTGAATTGGTTTACCTCATAGTAATACTTGGATAAAAAGACATGAATACCTGTTTTAGTAGAAAAGAGTTTCCACTGTGTAGAAATTAAACAAGATTTTTGCATTTCCAGTACCTTGCATGTACTTAAAAATAAAATCCACTGGAAGTATTTAAATAATGTGATTTTTTTTCTAATAATATTTATTATTATAAACAGCATGTTACTGACTTCAGTTAAATGGTTGATTACTTTTTTCATACAATCATATTGCTGAAGTGTCTTGTATCCTGCTAAAAAATGTGTGAGTAAAATATAGGTGAATGTACATTCAGGTGTTTGGGAGCCATGACATTGTAGTCATTTTTGTAGAAGTCTCTATTTCTTCACACAACTGGCTGCAGAATTGCAGCATCAGTCTAAACCTTCTATAACCAAGACCCTGCTGTCAATAATGACCAATGACTGTAGCATTATGTTAGGATACAGTGTGCCATAGTTGCTTTTAGATACAGAGTATAATTAAGGTATTGTCTTCTTGCAGTCCCTGAATATCTCATAATATCTTCTCTAGTGTTAGTTGGTGTCCTGGTCAAATATCTGTTTAGTTAGTTTCATGCAATCACGTTAGGCACGTTCATGTGCTTATGCTGTTTTCTTTCAGTAACACATCAACTCTAAAGTGAGGGCTTTCTTGCCTTGAAACTTGCAGATTTTGTCAAATGCTTGTGTTTGGACAAAGTCCTATTATCTTACTTTGCAGTAAAACAAAACATTTCATATATTTTTTATACTAAATCTTATTCCTGAAAATGCTTGGATTGAGAAGGTATACAAGTCACCTTACGTTACATGGCAATTAAAAACTTCACAACTGAATGTTGAGTTTGTAAAATCAAGTTAGTTAAGTGGTTAGGAAGTGCCCAGTTGAATGCAGTGTGCCTATGATTTTCTCTTTTATGAGTGTGCATTATGAAACATGATCACATAGTAGTTTTTCTGTATTTTAGTGCTCATTTATTATTGGTACTTAAAATATTTAGCTTTCTCTTTGCTACTCAGTGTGGCATTGAACCTTAATTATGGCGAGCTTTTTAATTAATATTTGGGAAAAAAAGCTATTATCTTGGAGTTGTTTTGTGCAATTTCTGGTTAGCAATTTGAATAATTAGATACAGAGATGTAAAAAGACCTTATTAATGCTAGTTCCCAAATTAAGAGCTGTGGTGTCTGACTATTTTTTTTTTTTTTTAAATATTCAGTAGTATTTAATGTGGAAGGCATACTGCAAACTTGCTGTCCTCCAAATTCAGAGACAGAAAATGAAGTTATAACAGCATGCCTCACTTCACATAAATTCTCCTTACTACCCAATGACAGAGTAAGGCAATTGAGCCAGAAATTCTATATATAGTACTGTTAAAAAGCTTTTCCATAAGCAAAATACATTAATCATCTTGTTTTCTTGATGTAGACAAATAATCTTGGGTGAAAGAAGATCCACCGTATCGTGCTCTTGATAAAACCAATGATGTACTTCTGTCTGCTCCACTAGCAGTAATTGATACATTAAACATCAAGACAAGCAGAAGCCCTCACCCATGATCTTGCAGAGGAAAGAAAGAGCTATCTGCTGCTTCCTAACCACAGGCCATTAGGGCAGAAAGTGTTTTCTGTGGCTGAGGAATTGCTGATGTTGATCACTACAATGCAGTTGAAAATCGTGGCATGATATATACAAACACATTGCAAATCTAACCAAAAGCAATGTTTCCAAACATTACATTGAACATTTAAATTTTGTTATATAATTTCAGTGGTTTGGGGTTTGATTTCCATGCCTCTCCTGCCTTACTATGTTACTTCCCTAAATGCATTATTTTCTGCCGTAGAGTGGTTTGGTTTGCAAGGGGCCTTTTAAGATCATCTAGTCCAACCACCCTCATCATAAAAATTTCTTCTCTTATATTCAATCTAAAGCTATACTCTTTCAATTTAAGTTGATTGGCATGTATCTACATCTGTTCTTCCTCTATTACAAATACATACTATCACTCTGAACTCATATTTATTTTGTATCACCAAAGAATGTACAGAAGTATATATAATGATGTGATTTTGATATCTGACTGACCATGTCCTGTTTTTAGTTTCTTTAAAACTGGATGCTAGTCTTGTTCAGAGTAGTGGCAAATAAAAGAAGCAACTGTTGGACCATTTTTGTTTTTTGCTTTCAGCGCTAAGTGGCTGTGTGCCTCCTCTAATGCACAGCTGAATACCGCTGAAGCCTCTGCTGAGCTGCATTTATGAAACCATCTGTGTTTTCTTACTGTTAATGAAGTTAAATTTATTGATAGTGTGTTAAACAATCAACTATTACTGCGTTCATTTTGTGTTTGTATCAGGACAGTGTGATGGTGTGGCTTGCCTAGAGTCAGTAAAGATGTCACAAAACCAGGTGCTTCTTTTATGTCTAATCTGTCTTTTAACAAAATACACTTCCTTCTGAGATTCCCAAGTATTTTCAGTACCTATGGTGGTGATTAATTAAAGATGTAAGGCTTTAGGGTAGATTTTTTTTATCATATAATAAAGCAAAAGAAAGGGTGAGGGTGAGGGAGTGTGTTGTTTGTTTTGCTTCGGGTTGGGTTTTGGTTTTGTTTGTTTTTAGAGTCTGGGGTTTATTTGGCTATGAAATACTTGGATTGTGATACAATCATGATACAAAACTGTCAGTGCCATGACTCGTTTCCAGGTAACTCCAAGACTACCTTTTCCCTTTGCAGACAGTTACATATATTTGCATCACAAGTCTGTAATTTAACCATTCATTAATGAAATGGTATGAAACCACATTTAAATTCAATAGAGTTAATTTCTGCACCAATAAAACATTGTTTTTAAGAGGCCATTGCCTCTTAGCAGGACCAACAGTCTTTGCTGCAGAAAACAACTGTAGGAATTTCAAGTTGAAATGATTTGTTGATTACTAGGTGTTTTTTGTAGTAGAACAGATGCTTCTCTGAGAGCTCATATGTATGCACACACATGCAAACAGAGGTATTCCAGGACAGGGCAGGTTTGTGCCTATGGTGTTCCATGAGATTTCTAGTAGTTTATACCCACCAGGTCAGTGCACTCAGTCTACTTCAATCTTCAGTTTAAAGGATGAAGGTAAACCAGTTTCAAATCAGTTTGAACCTACAGTCCTATCAAAAGTATGACAAACAGTTCCTGGATGGCTGTCTTGTTTTAGTTCCTATTATTCTTGAACAAAAGTATTGTAGCAATAAAAAATAATTTAACCTTTACCACTTGTGTTGTTGGGTTCTCATTCTGTTCTTCCAATGTTTCCTGTCATTAAAAGAATACTGGTTTGCAGAAATTTGTTTCTGCAGTAGCAGCTGACTTTTGTGGTGTCAGTACTGGCTACTTCATATAGAGCTTTTTTTCAGCTCTTTTTTCAAAGTAATTGAAATACTTTAAAGGTCAGCTTCATGCCAAGGGTATTTCTTACACTTAGATTTAAGTATCATCCACATTATTTAAATTTAAATGAAGAACATAAATAATTAAAGAATCTATCTTAGTGAATCAGTCCTGTCAAGGCAAGACAGAAATTTGTTTCATTTAAATGAATTTGTAATTGTAATTTTTTTTTTTCCCCTCTCTCTTCCCCAATAGCGGCTCTGATTCGAGGGAATCGTAAAAACTGTGCTCAGTTTTCTGGCTCTCTTGATTGGTTGATCAGCAGATTAGAAAGACTGGAAGCCTCTTCTGGTATGCTTTTTAATATTTTAGCCTCCTTATTTAAACAGTTCTCATTCTTCAGAATTGGCCATTTACTTGTTCAGTGTAATAGTCATGAAGATCCTTCTATGAGAGAGTAGACTGTATTAATAAAGTGGGATTTATGTTTGTAACACTGTTTTATTTGCCATAAATCTGTTCCTGAGATAAACTGATCAACAGAGTAAGAAAGTGTCCATGGTAGGAGTGTTCTCCATCTCAGCGACAATGGTAAACTATCATGACGTTCACTAGCTGATTGGTAAAATGGGCAGTGGATGATTGCAGTTACGAAGAGCAGTTATACATCAATGCTGCTTCTCTTGCAAGTTTCCTATGTCAGCTTTTGGAGCAAGCAGAGAGTTTGGAAGTCAGTTATTCTTCTCTTGAGCTAGAGGTCAGTATAAAGACTTTAAAACATTTGCTGATGTAATCCCCTCTAGTCAGAAGTGCTTCAGAGAAGGTTTTTTGCAGAATTTTGTTTTATGGTTTTGAACCTGTTTTGCTATGCTATTACTTCCCACTCTTGATCTGTTTCAGCTGTGGTTTGTTTAGGGTGATCTGAATCCTTTAGTTGATCAAGGTATGAGACAACGGGAACATAGGAAGCTAAATCTCTGTTGCTGCTTTCAGTCTTAGCTGGTGTCACAGTTAGATGGTCCTAGCACTGGTGTCTACCCAGAGAAGATTTGCTTCTCATCCTATCATGGTAGGCAGTCTAGGGATGCTCATCAAACAGATGTCATAACTGAAAATTCTTGTTAGTAATCTTCTTGCTTTCATGAAGATTTGAGTAATAGAGAATTTAAACTAAAAAAAAAAAAAGTATTTACAAATTTGAAAAATCATAGGCTAGATCATTTCTCCATTATGGTCCACCTTTGATGTGAGAGCATTCATCTAAGGGGAATGTTCCCACAATTAAGCATTGGGTTTGACTGCAACCTTCTTAATTTCGATGTATTTCTTCAACTGTTCATGGTTGACCTGTCTTTTATAACTGAAACTCTCAGGGTTGAGAGTTTCAGAAAAAATGCAAAATTGTGCCCTCAACTTATGGAGGTTGAGGATGAAATTTATTACGACAACTCTAAAAGTGCTCTGTGACATGGTTTCTGTTATGTAAGCATGTATTTTTAAAAGGTAATTTTAAAGTAAAAATAAAGTTTGAAAATTAAAACCGAAGTGTTTAGGTTTATAATATTGTAGTAAGGTATAAGATGAATTCTGTAAAATGCAAAATAGTCTGACATTCTAGACATACTGCATATTGAACCTCATGACATGCTGCAAAAATTCTAAAGGGACTAATATTTGCAATGTTTGTTCTGAGTTTTCTTTTAGGAACTAGGCCACTGGAACTCCTTCCCCATATGTTCTGGTAGCATAACTTCCATCTTGCCTCCAAAGTTGTTTTTATAATTAAGACTTTTTCTGGTTTTGGGGGAGTCAGTTATACAAGATTATATAATTATGCTGGGCTTTAGTTATCTCGTGATTTTGTGTGGGCTGCTTGGTTTGCAGATTTTAAGCTTTTTGTGGCTTGATGGGGGTGTAGATCTTAATTGTTTTAATTTACAGTGGTAGGTCTACCACAGGGAGAAATAATGGATTATATTACATCTTTTAATTAGGAATAGCTGACTGCCTATTTTTACCTGAAATAATTAATTTCTTTTCTAAGGTAGAGTGTTTGTGAGCAAGAAACACCATGCTCTGTTAGTCACAGGAAAATTAAGTTTGCCTTCAGTGTTGAAGTTGTCAGCTACCTCATCTCCTGCAAGTGTTTTCTTGAACATGTTGTATTAGATTTGATGCCATAATTTATTATCAATAAAACTCCTGTTTTCACTTTTTGCTTAAAAAAAATTATCAAAATAGAATAAAGGCATTAAATATATAAACAGCAATTGTGAGTTGGATGTACACATTAGAAATTCATTCAGTTCTGGTCTTCACTGGAGCAAAGAAAATTAAGATTTGCCTAAGTAAATGTGTCTGAGAGTAGAACATTTTGGAAGTGAGATACCACAGGAGCTGAGTGAATAATGCAAAGCAAATGCTTCAGCTGTCTCTTCAATGCATAAATTAAGATTAAATTAGTCTTTCACTCTGAAATATGTACCAGATGGGATTAACTAGTCCAACTAAATTTATAAAGACATTAAAACATAGTTAATAAAAAAATAGAATAGAGCAAGTTAGTAATTTAATATCCTCCAATTAAAGATTTGCAGAACCAGTTATCAGTCTTTGAGTACTGTTTTTGTTTAAGGGCATGCATCTTATTCTAGTACTCTACAGTGTGATATTAAAGGAGTCAACATGTTGTCCTGAACATACATGGTTCCTTTCATCTGTTACTCATTCAGAAAAAAAAATTTACTCATCTTTATCATGAACTCTGCCTATCATACAGTTTCTGGTATTTCTATAAAATTCAAACACTTCCCACTTTCCAGCCTGGAGCAACTCCAAGGAAATTGGAACAAGTCAAGTTGTTTTTAATATAGACAATCTAAAAGCAAGTCAGTCCAAACAGACATTGTACATTCATATGTGATTTGTTTTTCTGAAATAGAGGGAATTTGCCCATAGACCAAAATATATTTCATATTTAGCATTCAGATGCTGCAGTAATTGAAGAAATTGCTGTGGCAGCTGAATCTAACTGATAACAGTAATTTATTATTGAATGTTTACATATCTAAGGAATTCCTACTTCCGTTGTTGATAAGGTTAAGATTAGAAAATGAACTTGGTATACTATTTTAAGACAATGAATCTACATAGACAGATTTGAAAATCCCAAAGTTAGGGTTACCAGACTTACATAATGCGATATCACTTAATATTTGATTGCTGTTTTTGTTGTTAAGTGTGTTTCTTTGTGGCTACCAGTACAGCTGTCACATACACAAAGAAAACTATATATGGTGAGCCAATAGACTGAGAATTAACCTCTGCTCTCAGATTCAGAGGTATATGATTTCGTTAGTGGTTGCTATGATTTTTTGAGGGAAGAAACAGAAAATTGTAAATACAGAGAGTTATTTTATGTATCTAATATGTATATAGTGCAAAGTCTTTGTCCTTCACTGAGAACCAGCATTTTACTCAGTTTGCTTCCATTTGTAAGTATTGACCATTACATAGTTATTATTAAAATCTCAAATTAATGTACAGTTTTTTTTCCTGTCCTTTCTGATTTTCACTACATTCAGTCATTTTAGGAAAACTAGAAGTATATAAATTCTGTTTTGGTTTTGTTTATCACATACAATGATTTCTGAAATTCTTCCATATTGCTCAGCAATACATTAGGAAGAATTATGTGCAGTTATGATTTTATATGCACTTTGAATAAAATTTTTTGGATGCTTTTTTCCCCCAGGAATTCTAGAAGTTTTACACTGTGTCTTGGTGGAAAGTCCAGAAGCTCTAAACATTATTAAGGAAGGACATATTAAATCAATCATCTGTCTTCTGGACAAACATGGAAGAAACCATAAGGTAAGCAAAGAAGAGAAAAGTATATTTAGGTGAACATTTGTGAACAAAGCAAACACATTGTTTCCTGTAGGAGTTAGATTTCCAGTCCTTTAATATTATATTCACAATTGAGAATGAAACTTTTCTTAAAAGGTGTATGAGCAATTTGAAGAAACAAAGGTGAAGCAAAGGCTTTTTGATGAAAATATTGCTGCACACATTCTTAAGTGATACAGGAAAAAATATGTCTTAATATTGCAAAAAGAATTTTAGAATCGATGTAAAATAAAACTGTTGAGTTGGATGAATTACATACCCATACATGTCTTCCAGGAACAAGGTACATAGCATTATATTGCCTGAAATAATGCACAATGATTATGAAAACAAGATTAAAATAATCTATTTATTTTCAGGTTTTAGATGTTTTGTGTTCTCTCTGCGTTTGTCATGGAGTAGCTGTGCGGTCTAATCAACATCTAATCTGTGATAATCTCCTCCCAGGAAGAGATCTGCTCTTACAGACACGCCTTGTCAACCATGTGAGCAGGTAAAAGAAAAAAAATACAGATCTATGAGGAAAGCAGAATAAAATTTTTGGTTAAAAGAAACAGTCACTACAGAAAACCTGTTTTAATTCCTAAGTTTTTGTTAAGTTTATGAAAGTGTAGCTTCTTCTAATGATTCTTGTCCGGATCTAACTGTGCTTTCAAAGTATTGTCAGTCAATGTCCTGTGATTGCTTTTGTATTTGTGACTTTCTGAGGATTTCCTAATCACCTTTGGTCAAAATCAGGTGCTTAGTACCAAATGCCTTCATCAGTGCTTGGGGTATTTGGGGACTGTCCTCACCCATTCTTCCACTGACAGAGTTGCAGAAGCTACCTTCCAGCAGACATAACAAGATGAAGCTAGTAACATCTTAAACTAGCAGAGTAATATTTACAAAGTAACTGTTTACCTAGAGTTTGAATTTATGCTAAGGGCTTAAAATGAAGATGCGTGAGATCTTCTGTTCCAAACTGACATCCATGTTAGTCTCAATCATTAAGTAAGAATGAAAGTAGAAACATAGAAATAATACTTACAATCTGCAGTTCACAGGATTTATTAGGTGCTGGAAACCATACAGAAATTCACAACTGTGTATTATAATGAGGCATTTGAGGTCTAAAGCTGAAATTAACTTTACCATGGTGTGTAGAGATGCAGTTAGGAAAGGCAAAAGCTCAGCCTGATTTGAAGTTGGCTAGAGATATCAAAAATTACAAGATTCCTTCAGCTACATAAAGAAGCAGAAACAGAAGGAAAAAAATTTGTCCCACTAATAAATAGAAGTGAATTAGTCACCAACAATGCTGAAAAGACAGAGGTCCTCAACACTTTCTTCACATCCGTGTTTGTCAGTATTCTTGGGCCCCAAGCCTTGCAAGCAGGAATGCAGTTTGATGCAAACACAGGCTCACTGTCAGAGTTACATGAGGTGTTGGTATGTGAACCACGGAACTTGAACTCTAACAAATCAGTGTGCTCCCTGACATTATCCATTCAAGGACCTTGAGAGATCTGGCTGATGTCATCGTGAGACCATTCTCCATAATCTTTGATAATTTGTGGAGATTGGAGGGCATCCCAGAAGACTGGAAGAAGGCTAATGTTCTGCTTATCTACAAGAAGGCCTTAAAAGAGGATCCAGGAAAACCAGTCTTACTTCAGTCCCTGGGAAATTTATGGATTGAATCCTGCTGCGGGCTCCTAACAAGTCAAATAAAGCATGGCTGGGAAAAAAACAGCATGGATTCAGCAAGGGCAAGTCATGTTTGATTGCCTTCACCAACAAGTCATCTGCTTGGCTAATTTGGAGTGAGTGGTGAACATCGTCTACCTGGGTTTCTCCAAGACTTTCAATAATTTCCAACACCCTTCTCCTACAGAAGTTGGTGTGGTCTGTGCAGTATGTGTGGAACTGTCTGCCAGGCTGCACTCATAGGGTTAATACTATTACTACTATTCAGATTGACTTCTTTCAAGTGAGGTACCCCTGGGATTGGTACTGGGCCTAACACTGTATCTGGGTGAAGGGATCAAGTGTACTCTGATGAAGTTTGCTGATGATATCAAACTTGATATGGAACACTTAAGAAGGGAGAGACAGCCTGAATCATAGAATCATAGAATGGTAAGGTTGGAAGGAGACCTCAAGGATCATCTAGTTCCAACCCCCTGCCATAGGCAGGGACACCTCCCACTAGCACAGGTTACTGAAGGCCTCCTCCAACCTGGCCTTGAACACCTCTAGGGAGGGAGCAGCCACAACCTCCCTGGGCAACCTGTTCCAGTGCCTCACCACCCTCACTGTAAAGAACTTCCTCCTAACATCCAGTCTAAATCTTCCCTCTGCCAGTTTAAACCCATTGCCCTTTGTCCTGTCATTGCAAGATCTTATAAATAGTCCCTCCCCAGCCTTCCTGTAGGCCCTCTTCAGATTCTGGAAGGCTACTATAAGGCTACTATAAGGTCTCCTTGAAACCTTCTCTTTTCCAGGCNTGGTGACCAGGATGTCATGTGGGACAGAGTCAAATGCCTTGCTCAGGTCCAGGTAGATGACATCAATTGCCCTTCCCTTTTCCACTGTTGCTGTGACTTCATCATAAAAAGCCACTAAATTTGTCAGGCAAGATCTGCCCTTGGTGAAGCCATGCTGGTTACCACCAATCACCTCTGCTTTGTTTTCCATTTGCCTTAGCAGAGCTTTCAGCAGGATCTGCTCCATGATCTTGCCAGGCACAGAGGTGAAGGAAGACCTGAACAGGGTGGAAGATTTGACTAACCTTGTGAAATTCAACAAGACAAGTACAAGCTTTTGCATCTGGGAAAACACAATCTAGGAGTGCCGCACAGGCTGGGATCTACTTGGATAGGGAGCAGGGACCTCAGGGTCCCAGTAGACAACAGACTCAATATAAATGAACAGTGAGCTACTATGAGGACAAAAAAAAAAAGCCAAATGGATACTGTATTGAATCAACAAGAGCATTGCTAGCAGAGATCGCATTCAGTGCTTGTCAAACCATACTTGAAATACTGTGTTTACTTTTGGTCCACACTATAATAAAAATACATTGAGAGGCTGGAGTCCAGAGAAAGGCCATGAAGGATGATCAAAGGACTGAGAAGCCAGCCATGTGAAGAAAGGCTGAGAGAAGTGAGTTTGTTCAGCCTCATTTAGGGGAGACTGTGTTCTGGTATTTAAAGGGAGGATAGGAAGAAGATGGAGATTCGTTTTTAGAAAGACTTGCATGGAAAAGATAAGGGCTAATGAATAAAAGTTTCTCCTGGGGAGATTCTGATTGGACACAAGAAGAAAATTTTCTGCAATGATAACAATCAAGCACTAAAATATTCTCTTCAGGGAAGTGGTGGATTACCCAACATTGGTCACTTTCAAGCTTCAGCTGGATCGGGTGCTGGGTCATCTTCTCTAGACCAGGGTTTTGCCAAGGAACACTAGTGGGAGGTGGCCTTGCCTATGGCAGGGGGTTGGAACTAGACGATCCTTGAGGTCCCTTCCGACCTTACCATTCTATGACTCTATGAATGTTGGAACAAATGATTCTTAAGATCTCTTCCAATCTGGTATTCTGTGATTCTATGAAATAAAACTATGTCTGTTGTTTTAAGCATGCAAAAGAAGCATAAATTTGAATTCAATGAAAAGTTGGCAGTGGTTCATCATGTTCTTGAAATAAGCTTTTATTTACCACTTTTATTCTTTCTGTTTAAGCATGCGACCCAACATCTTCTTGGGGATTAGTGAAGGCTCTGCCCAATACAGAAAATGGTACTATGAACTTATGGTGGACCATCTAGAGCCATTTGTGACTGCAGAATCGACTCACCTACGAGTGGGCTGGGCTTCAACAGAAGGCTACTCACCATACCCTGGAGGAGGAGCAGAATGGGGAGGAAATGGTGTTGGTGATGACTTGTATTCCTATGGCTTCGATGGTCTGCATTTGTGGTCAGGTATTCTGGTTTGTGTTTTGTTTGTAGTGAGTTCAATTTTTTGTTTGTTTGATTTTTGTTTTGCCTTTTATTTTAATCTGGTTGTGGGATTGGATTTTTTTGTTTGTTTGTTTGCTCGTTTTTTTTTTAAATACTAGAATGTTGTCTGCAATTCCATTGAATTTGTTTTCAATAACCACAAAGTGAATCAGATGTTTCAACTGACATTAGGAGTATTCAGTATCAATATCAGAATATGTTTTAAGTTGACATTGTGTGTTGAAAAAGTTGTTTTATTCAAATTAATGCAGATAGACTACAAATTTGTGTTTCAACCTGGGAATTATTTTGGTATTGTTTGTTTTTTTTCACAGTAACTAAAAGATGTCACTTAAAGCTTTAAATGAAATGAAGTCTTACAGTCACCAGGATTTGTAATGCCACCTGGATTTGCAATGCCTGTATGATAGTGTAAAAACAACCTGAGAGACTGAATTCACAGAACTAATTTTTTTTTTCTTTTTGCTTAAACCAGATATTTTTCTGTAGTGATGTTTTAGTTACATACATCAAGACTTCCAACATCATGTTTCTAGCTTGATCATGGTGTGTTTGGTCAGACAGTAATCTTTAAAATGTTATTGGCCCAGCTTGGATCTATTCTATAAGTAGTATTTATTAAGTACCTATTTATAGTAATTTATTTATGCAAATTCTTGGGTTAAAGGAAGTTGAACTAAGAATCTAAAGTATTTCCATTTGCTGGTGCTTCTGAAAATATCCTTTTCACTCTTCAAGCTGGGATAACTCTGCAAAATGAGAATAATAAGAAAGAAATCTTGTTGCCTTTACCTTTTTCATTTAATTTAACTTTTGTGAGAAGTTTCACAGATGTCATTTAGAATGTATAGTCCTAACCTTGAAAAATGTTTCTCCTGTGGATTCACCTTTTTTAAGAAAAAGTGGTTTACTTTGATTTTGAGAGATTGGTGAATAATGGTGGACTGTAGAACTGTCTGGAAACTGAGTTAGGCTAGTGCATTGCAAAGTCTTGCCTCTATGAATGTATAAGTGAGTTTTCTTAAGCTGCTTAGCAGACAAGAAAGACATCTTAGTGAGTCAGCTGTATGCATCATTCAAGATTCTGAATTTTTAAGGCATTGTGGCTTGGCACTTGGAAAAGAATACATTTTTACACTTCAAAAGAATTTTCCAATCAAAATAGCAATGGATTGTTAAGTAATAACAGATTGACTGAAGTGGCATTGTAGGAAAGTACCTGCCACTTTGCCTTTCATATATAATGAGAATTACTTTGGAACAATGATACATAATTAAAGGTGTCATTAAAGCTATGTCATAAGTAAGTTTGTCAGAAAAAGTATTATTACAGAAGAAGCAGAAAATAATGAGCTGACTGAAGTAATCTTTTTTAGTTAGAGTCCCTTTTAGCAAGGAAACAAAACATTACTGAAAAGCAAAATGATTCTCCTACCCACCCAAAACTTTTTTATAAGAAATGTCAAAAACCAGTAAATGAACAATTGTTTATAGTTCTCAAGTCAGTAATTCAGCCCAGTCAAAAAAGTCACATTACTTTTGTATATGCAAATTTGTGTATTGATCTCTGTTGTGATTTGAAAAAAGTTCTGTCTTCATTGACATGTAACACCTCTCAAATTTGGAAGGTCTTTAAGTAGTTGAATGTTGAAAATCATAGCTTTCTTTTTCTTCCACCATTCCAGGCTGCATTTTGGGTGAGTCTCTACAATGACATTCTTTTAAAAGAATCTTCTGAGAGTGAAGCTTTTACTGCATTAACGGATAACAATTTCTGCCAATGATTTTCTGTTCTGGACCAAGCCTTTACCAGAATCACATTTAATTTACATTGTTTCTTCAGTCCTGAAATTACTTCTCTAATATGGAGAAAGGGAAGTTGTAGATTTTTAAAGCCTGAAGCCAGAAAAGGCTCTTAAAGCATTTGTTTTGACTCTATTCATCAAAGACCAATGCATATCTTTTATAACAGCCTTGCATTGATCCCGAAAACCTATATTTGGCAAAACTTTACCATCTAAAAAGGCATCTAGTCTCAACTAGTATGCTCTAAGGAGATGAAGTACCCACTTTTCATTGATAGCTCTTTGAGAATTTTTTATCTCTGCCATTAAGTAATTGTCCCTTTCTGTGATTTATTTGAAAATGACTCTCAACTGTTGTGATGTTTTTCTCTGCTGTGTTTTGTGAGTTTTGGAAGGTAGACCTGATAGAAGGTAGTTTCCTTGCAGTCTATTCCTTATGCTGTGACTTCTACTCTTTCTTGGCAGTGTTTCCTGTAGATTTATCTGTGAGGGGCCTTTAGAATTGCTCCACATCATTGCTGTGTCTTTGCTTATAGATGTGATTATTCTCACAGAAACCAGACTAAAGATATCCTGTCTTGAAAAGGTGTAGAGAAGCAGCAAGAGTATCTAAAAACTGTTTGATGTTTTTTTTCCTAAATACATTGCTGAATGCCCTATCAAGAGGGGCAGATTGAGTATGGGCATCTGTCCTACAGTCTGCAAATTATATGCCTGCAATTTACCATACACAAAGTGATGTGTGTATGAAAATTTATCTGGAGATTATTGAAGTTTTTCTTCTATTATTTTTTTGTGACTGTTAGATGCACCACCTTCATCATCTTGGAAACACAATGCTTTTAGTTAAGTCCTTCATGTTTACAGAATTTGGACAACACAGTTTAAAAGTTACTGCTCTGTTCTTAATATATATTATGGTTTATCTCCTGCAGGTGTTGCATACGTTGTATTTGGAAAATATGCCTAGAGATATTTTCATACAATTTTCATACAACTTTTTTCCATAAGTTTTCTGTTGTAGATAGCAGTACCTTTCGGAAAGAGTAATTTTCTGTTTCTGTATTCTATAGATTAATTCTCTTGGGAAGCATGTGTGCATGTATAAATGCAATTTGCTGCAAAAAGGCAATGATCCTTTAGAATTCATAGAAAAGTGATTAAAGAAAAATACATATAGTATTGAATAGACATGCTTCACAATTCCTGCTGTCTTTGTATGTACCAGAAAAATGCTGGTTTGCAGTTTGGTAATGAAACTGAGTAGCATCATCTAGTACAAATTTGCAAGGTTACCATGATATGGCTCTTAATAACAGGAAGTACCTGACAATTCCTAAATAATTAAAGCTATGATACTTTATCTGTACTATACTCTTTATCTTGAATAATGAAGCATTCTTCATTAAAGCATACAAACTAATGGTTGTTTTTGAGTTTGCACTTCTACTACCGTGAGAAGTAAATTTTTTTTTTTTCCCTTGGGCTTAACTGCTTATATCAGTATCAGTAACTATTGTCACTTAAGTGTAGTTTATTTCTATTATTTATGAATAAAATAGCTTTGTAGATAGGACTATATGCTTCTATTCACTACATTGCAAGCTTAAAATCAGATCTTGGATGTTCTGAGTTAGATATTTGTGTATTAATGTGTTTGTGTTTCACTGCTATGTTTTTTGTCTCTTTTTGTAGGATGCTGTTAAACTCACATAATTTTCAGAAATTTTGCTGAGTTTGTCTCCTTTCCTTCCATAGGTTGTGTTGCAAGAACAGTAAATTCTCCAAACCAGCATCTGTTAAGAACTGATGATGTTATTAGTTGCTGTCTGGACCTGAGTGCCCCTAGCATCTCATTCCGGATTAATGGTCAGCCAGTTCAAGGGATGTTTGAGAATTTCAACATAGATGGACTCTTCTTCCCAGTTGTCAGCTTCTCTGCAGGAATAAAGTTAGCATCTGTTGTAGTTGCTTGTTTCCCCCCCCCCCCCCCGCCCCAAGTCTCTTTTGTTTGGTTGGTTTATTTGTGGTTCTTTTGTTGTTGTTGTTGGTTTTCTCCCCTGTATGTGTGAATATTTCCCTGTCTGTCTTTGCTCTCATTTCCTTTTCTGACATCTGTTTCTTTGGCATAGCTCCAGTTCTTGGATAGTGAGAGCTACAAAGAACTCCTGAAGAAATAGCACATCTGCTGTTTTTTTTAGCACACCAGTGTATTTGGATAGTTTGCAGACAGACCTTAGAAACAGCTTCATTATAATCTTTTAGCTGAGGCATTGCTACAATTCACCCCAGGACAGCATTTTATCTGTATGGGAAGAAAAGTATCAGTCTTTGATGTTCAAAACATATTTCCCTTAACTCATGCATTATGAGGTAGTAACTGGTACTTGAAGATGCATTATCTGCACTTACCTTGAGAAATGGTGGTACACTTTGTTTTCTGGACAGTGAGTTAATATGAAATCACTGTATTCTGTATTCTGGTTGCTATACTGGTTTTCTATAAAATTTCAAATCACACCTGAGGTGCCAGACCTCTGATTCCATGCATTAAATAGTTTGATAATATAATATTTTAAATTGTATTATGCTCCAGCATGGGGACTAATGTTAGCAGAGCTGTCGAAAGTGAAAGCTGAAAGCTGATTTCTGATGGAGACAGAGCAATGCTCTGTAAATGCTCATTCAGAGCCTGTGGTGAATACTGCTGAAGTTAAGAGCTGTCACACATTGGACATACCAGCCTCTCATTCCAGATGCAAAATGCACTTCTTCAGACTATGCCTTGGACAATACTGGAAATACAACCTGGTAGTTGTGGTAAAATATAGACATACATGCTATGACCTGCAAAACTTGAAACCTGCATACTTCATCATGAGAGAAGCATTTGGCAGGTATTATTAAAGTGCTGAGGGTGTTTTTGGAGAGTGTTCTATTGTAGTGTTAACAAAAATAAGATGCTCAGTAAATAGAAAAGAGATGTAACAGTTCTGCAGGAAGGCTAGTTTTTTGGGTGTATTTTGATTCTTTCTGCATGGCAATGTCCTGGGAAAAAAATCATTTCATTCATGGATTTTTTCATAAACAAATAAACAAAAAAAAGAAAAATTAATCATTTCATAATGAATGAAAGAATGCTTTCCCCTAGGTTTCTACTATCATGACAAGTGTAAGTTTTAGGGAAGAAAATGCAGGAATTTTTTGTATTGTGTCCTAGGGAGAAGGACATCTTAGATGCTATCTTAGAGAAAAGAACAAACTGTATTCCATACAATTTTCAGGCTTATTTCTCAGATGAGAGAGAATGGAGAATTCCTCAGTGGAGATCTTTCAGAGGTGACTGACTGATTACTCAGGGTTATAATCTCAGCCTTCTGAGTATCAGAATGCTGCTTATTACTTTGTAGGTGTGCTGAGTAAACTGACTATTCTCTCTTTCTCTTTGTATCTTTTCTTTTAGTTATATGATTTAGAATACTTCTGTGGAAGTGAAAATTAACTATTAGGGAAAAGTGAACAATTCTTTCTATGTGTTTTGCACCTTCTATTTCATAAAATAGTTACAAACAATTCGAAGGAGCTGCAACAGTGAATTTTTTTTTTTTTTTTTTTTTTTTTAAAAATACAGCATTCAGTAGTTCTCTGGTTTACAAACTGATTAGGTTTGGCACCAGAGGCGTTTCAGTTATCAAAGTAACTGATGTTTACAGGGTACGTTTCTTGCTTGGAGGCCGCCATGGAGAGTTCAAATTCCTTCCTCCACCTGGTTATGCCCCGTGCTTCGAAGCCGTCCTACCAAAAGAGAAGCTTAAAGTGGAGCAGAGCCGAGAGTACAAGCAGGATCGTAGCTATACGAGAGACCTACTGGGTCCCACTATCTCTCTGTCACAAGCAGCTTTCACTCCAGTTCCTGTAGATACTAGCCAGGTATGGAAACTGAAATTTTTGAATGAATTTGTAACTTCTTTCAAACTTGTATTTTGTTGGTATGTTCCATTGTGAGAAGCTCATAAATGGTGTGTAAAGTGCACAGTAGAAATTTCCTATATTCCTGTTCATGAACACTGTAATAAAGAACATTTTACCCTTAATGTTAGAGTACACAAAAAAAGAATAGTTGAACTTGTTCTATTATTAGACATTTTTATTACTGTTTAATTACAATTACTGAAGATTGCATTATGATAGCACTTTTAGACCAGTTTCAGTTCTAATTCTTTACTGAACTCGAAGGTTACTGAGAGTGACATTTGACTCACTATGGGTAGTAAATGGCATACATTGAAGTTATAGCTTGCTTTTTTTTTCCCCTCTGTTTTTAAAGTTGTAATGAGGAGTGATTTTTTGATACTAAAGACTAGACTACCATTGCAGAAAACAAGATCATTTTATGCTTGACTGGAGTTTGAGATGATAAAAATGCTTGTACATTTCGTGCTCAGACTTTACCATATTTAGGAATTATTTCCTGAAAAAACATGTAAAAGAGAAAAACAAGTGCTAGTTTGTTACCATTATGTGCTAAATATAGCCATCTACGTGTGTCATGTAGTTATTTCTCAGTAATAACAAAAATTGGGTAACATTGTCATGACTGAATAGTTGAGTTAAGGCAGTCTTGATTTCAAATTTTGGAGGTAGATTGGCATGCCATCCTGATTTAATTTGTCACCTGTCATCATAAACTTTTTTTTTCCCCCATGAAAATCGGTTCTGAAATGGTTCTTTTTTTCTGTTTTTCACAACATTACCTTGGTTGTTGACATTTTTAGCATCTTTTAAGCTGAGAAATAGTACTGGTTTGAGTAGGTACCAGCCAGCTGCTAGGAACATATTCCATGCCCTCTGCATGTTTTGGATTTTAAACTGTTTAAAACTATTTTGTTGACCAGACTCTGGAGCTTGTAAGTGCATAGGTTGAAATATTTCTTGATCTAAGAATTCTTCCTTGTGCTAACTAAACGTAAGTTTAGGCTTAGTTGAGAGATCTGGAATGCACAACATTTGTCTGTTACGATAGTATGGGTGGCACTGTTAAGCAACTTAAATATAATAACCTTTTTCTTGCTTCCCTCTTTAGATTGTTTTGCCTCCCCATCTGGAAAGGATCAGAGAAAAATTAGCAGAGAACATCCATGAACTTTGGGTTATGAATAAAATTGAACTTGGCTGGCAGTATGGACCAGTATGTACCCTCCAACCTAATTTTCTGTTAATTATGTAAATATTTATTTTTATTACTACTATGTAATACTATTTGGCACATTAGTTTCAGTGTACCACAATTAGTAAGGTTTTAGACCCTTTCTGCCAGAAGCAGGTGGAAAACAACTGTGATGATTTGGTCCTGGCTGGATGTCAGATGCTCTATCACTGTCCTTCTCACAGGGACAGAAGAAAGGGAAAACAGAACAAGAGGCCCATGAGTCAAGAGAAAAGCAGATTAATATGGCAAAAGTGAAATTAAAGCCTAAACATGGAAGCTAGAGCAAAGAAAGATGTTATTCTGCACTTCCCATCAGCAGACAATGTTTGACCTCTCCCCCAGAAGCAGGGCTTCAGTACATGTAGTGGTTACCTAGGAGACAATCGTCATCAACAAATGACCCCACACTTCCTTCTTTCCCTTAACTTTTATATCCAAGGTGATGCCATATGGGATGGAATACCCCTTTGGTCAGTTTGGGTCAGCTGGCCGGGCTGTGTTCCCTCCCAAGATCCTACCTATCCCTCAGCCTGCTGTTGAGTGGGAAGAATGTTGGAAAAGCACAGCCTTGGTGCTACATGAGCACTGCTTAGCAGTAGCCAAAACACTGGGGTGTTCCACCTAGCACTACAAAATACAGCACTACAAAAGATGCTTTGAGGGGAACTAACTCCATCTCAGCCAAACCAAACACACTCTGAACTAAAATTCTGGTATTAAACTGTTTGGTGCTGAACTTTTCCACCAATCTAACCAGCAGTACAGAAAGCACATGGTGGGTTTTCCACCTTTTGTTTGTCCTTGGTTCAAAAGGTTTAGTTTCCTGATGGAGTTAAACCAATAAAAGCAGTTATTCTTCCTTCTTCTCATGTGTACTGACTGACATAACTCTTTCAGAATTATAAAACTTATTTTGCATGAACATACTGCTTACAGGAAATTCCATTAAATCTGTTTTCCTCTTTCCTTCTTTCTGTTTTTTCAGGCTCAGGTCTATTTTAGGTGCTCTACCTTATCTCCTTCCTACTTTTCATGGAGTATAACAGAAAAAAACTTTCATACAAAATGCATTCTATTTTGTCAATACGATTTTTTTTTTTATTATTCACTCATAAAGAATATACAAAGTAGTCTTTTTTGATAACAGTTTCATAAACCAAATAGTGTTTTTTATGAAGAAGAATTGCTTTGAATAGTATGTAGAAATATACAGTAGATATTAAATGTAAACATCAAAACATGTATGCATACATGGAAACATGTATTCTGTGTTCACTACTAAAAGATTTTGGTCTTCTGAGAAACTGAGATATCAGATTTAATGTAAATTAAATAGGAATTATATTTAGTGTAACATATGGCAGTACTTAAAAATATTTGATTGACAGAGAAGAGATCTGGATTTTTTTTCTTCTTCTTGTTTCCCCAGCAAATAATCACGAAACCTCAGTTAAACTGATGTGTCAGAACATTTTAATTGTGGTGTAATCATACCAACTGTGAAGCAATCTGTGGGAACTTTTAGTGTATTATAATCTAATTGCACAGTTGAACACTATTTTCATTTAAACAATGTATAGTAAGTTTGAAGGTTAGCACTTAAATGTTGTAGTTGTATCAGAATGAAACCAGTGGCTAAACCTTTCCGCTTCCTGTCTCCAGTTTTACTGTTCTATGATTGGATGTGATCACTTCAGTAATCTGGCCAAGCATATGCCGGTCACCTTCTGGACACTAGCTCCTTTATCATATTGTTTTCTCACAGATGATTTCATCTGTTTAGGCCACTGTTGCCAATTCTAGTTATCTCAATTGATGCCCTACAGTTAATGAGTACTGAGGGAAGGATGAAACACAAATTACCTAGTTTAGATGCATACCATCTCAGTCCTCTAATCTCAGTTACATTTGATGTACATTTGATGTACATTTGATTAAATTTCAGAGCAAGATGCATTATATATAGTAGCTAGTGGATTTTTTTCACCAAGTCAGAAAGTTCAAAGGCTAAATGTCTCTCCAGATTACAGAAAAAAACCCAAATTGACAACAACAAAAAACACCCAAAACCCTGCTGAAATTGCTTTTTATATTCCCTTCTACATGCCTGTTTTGTCAGATCCATGCATACCAAAGTACTCAGTATTGCATGTTCTATTACTAACCTATTTTATATATGTAACAAAGTAAAACAGCAAGCTAATGTAGCAAAATTGTGGTGTTTTATTAACTGGCATTGCTGAATATGAGTGACATTTAGATGTCCAACTTGAAATCATCAGATGTATCTACATATTGTTGTTTCTGATGAACTTTGATGTACATTTAGAACCAGCCACAAAAAGAAAGAATTGATAGGTGTCACAAGTTTTATCACTGACACAATGTATTTGGAAGGAAGTAAATTTTTATATATATTGTCCTCAGGAAAAAAAAATAGCAGGAAGGCTACCTACAAATTATGATAAATATATAGTAGAAGTACTGTACATTGCATCTGTAGAGTGAAAAGAGTCTTGAACTAGATTGAACTAGAAGTTCAATTACCATTGGAATTCTGAGGAAAACACATGATGTCAAAGATTGAGATTAGCTGTACACAGATCTAAAGTGGTCCTTCTTGTTGGAGACTATAATGAATCTTTATTAATGCATATTACCATAGGTCTTAGAAAGAAATCTGCAAATAGGCATTTCAGTGTCCATTAAAAGATGTTTCTTATTTTAATTGCCAATTATTTTGATCAAGTTACTTGACAATTGAATTACTTGTATTGCCTGTTCAAAGAAGATCAATACAGTAACATGAAGATAAATATCCATTGGAGATTTTAAATATTTTTTCAATCCCAAGCATAAGCAAATGACTGCTATTCAGGTTGATCAAAATGCAATAATATATTACTCAGAAATGTTATGGAGAAATGTGGCATTTTTTTCGTGAAATTAAATAAATCTGATTGAGTGGTTCAGTTCTTGTTATAGAAAAATACAGTAGAAGTAATGTTCCAGACATTTGTGACTGCTAAACAGTTGCCTTATGCTTGTATGGTACTGGACACAACTAAGACACAAACTTTTGCTGAATTAAGAAATAAGGTAGATTTATCCTTTATATTCTTTCATGTTCATGTATTTATACAAACTCCATGTATAGTTTTTCAAACATGCTGCTGAAGATGGTGTACTATTTTATGGCTGTAGCTCAAAACAACATAGATAACACTTTTCTTGAACTTTGCATATTTGTTGTAGAGGTCTGTGTAATGAAATGTACAAATTAGCATTTATTCCACTTGAGATCTGCAGATGCAAATTCTGCCTTACTTGATCATGCACTGAGAACATAGAATACTTTCTCTTTTCAAATGTTATTCCATTTGATTAATTCTGACAGGATCAACTTGAAGCATTTTGTGGTTTGGATTTTTAATAATTTTTTTTTTCCGAATTTTTAAGTCACATTAAACTTATTTCTTTACTGTCTTTCCAGGTAAGAGATGACAACAAGAGACAACACCCATGCTTAGTGGAGTTCTCAAAACTTCCAGAGCAGGAAAGAAATTATAACTTGCAAATGTCACTTGAAACACTGAAGTAAGTTGCTAAAAGTTTCAAAGCTTATAGTGAGAGTTTCCTAAGGAGTTGCAGATTCAAGAACTATAATTTGACATGTGAATTACCATTCAATGTGTAGATGAGGGTAATAATATGAAACAGAGAGAGTGAGATATATTAATGATTAACATATTTGGCACTGAAAATGGCTTTTTAGTATCTATGGAATTTTCGAATTATAGTGGTAATGCTTATTCTGAAATGGCAACTCAGGCATTTTTCCTCTAGTTTGGAGGAAAGAAGTAAATCCAGGCTTTGAAAAATATCTTTACTTCTTGCTTGGTTTAATTCAATGTAGTTTAATTACTTTTAATTATCTTCAGTGATAAAGCACTGTGATGGTCATTAGATATTTTTTGGATGTGACTTGGACTTCAATTCAGGACCCCTTGCTGCTGTTTCTGTGTGATCTGTTCATATTGACACAAAACAATTGTAAGCATTCTCTCTGTCATGGATGAGCACTTAGAAGCATGAATGTCATGGAAAATTTACAGGTGGGATGCTAGAAAATTAGTGATATCTTTAAGAGTTTGTTCAAGTAATCTAGGTATCTGGCTTACAGAGATGCAACTCCTTATCTCAGCTTTGTCATTTGAGTAGATGCGAGTTCTTGCTTTTCTGCAAATACATTGAAAATCTATTAGTGTAAGTTATTTTTTCTATATGTAGTATTACATGTAGCCAACATGCTGAAATATTTCTCAAACTGATAA
Organism: Ramphastos sulfuratus; assembly: GCA_013399055.1. NCBI lineage: Eukaryota > Metazoa > Chordata > Aves > Piciformes > Ramphastidae > Ramphastos > Ramphastos sulfuratus. The sequence continues at coordinate 71,664 of WBNM01003327.1, forward strand.
ATGCACAGTGCTATATGTGGCTCCCCAGTCACTCCTATTTGAGTCAGTCCTATTTACAATCCATTCACTCTTATTTGGAGTCCATTGCAATATGGTTGTTTTTTTTTTTTTAATTTTTTTTTCCCCTTGTTAAAATAAAGTTTCTACTTCCTGTCCAGACCATTAACATGCTGCATTTTAGGATGATAGGATGACTATCTGCATATGATATTACTTTTCTTGGAATATTTTTACTACACCATTAAAATATTGACATGTAAGCTCATAGTACAGTATAGTTTGTTCTTGTATTAGTAAATTTCAGTATTTCTGAAGCCTGTGATGACTTGAATTGTAAACTACTTTGACTATGTCTTCTACATGTTTCTTGTTTACTAACAATCATCTTCAATGAGATACAATGGGGAAGAGGAAAAGAAAATGTTTTTTCAAAAGTTCCTCTAGTCAGCTATGTGCTATAGTCACAGGATCACAGGATGTCAGGGGTTGGAAGGGACCCAAAGAGATCATCAAGTCCAGCCCCTCTGCCAGAGCGGGACCATACAATCGCCCACGTCACAGAGGAATGCATCCAGACAGGCCTTGAAATTTTCCAGAGGAGGAGACTCCACAACCTCTCTGGGGAGCCTGTGCCAGTGCTCTGTGACACTTACAGTAAAGAAGTTCCCCCTCGTGTTAAGGTGGAACCTCCTGTGCTGCAGCTTACATCCGTTACTTCTTGTCCTATCACAGGGAAAAGTGAGAAGAGCCTGTTCCTCTCCTCATGACACCCAACCCTCAGATATTTATAAACATTTATTAAATCCCCTCTCAGTCTTCTCTTTTCCTGACTAAAAAGCCCCAGGTCTCTCAGCCTTTCCTTATCAGGCAGTGCTCCAGTACCCTAATCATCTTTGTAGCCCTCCCCTGCACCATCTCCAGCAGATCCCCGTCCCTCTTAAACTGGGAAGCCCAAAACTGAATGCAGTACTCAAGATGAGGTCTCACCAGGGCAGAGTAGAGGGAGAGGAGAGCTTCCCATGATCTGCTGGACACACTCTTCTTAATACACCCCAGGATCCCATTGGCCTTGGCCACAAGGACGCATTGCTGTCCCATGGATAACTTGTTATCCACCAGGACTCCCAGGTCCCTCTCCATAGAGCTGCTCTCCAGCAGATCACCTCCTAGCCTGTACTGGTGCAGTTTATTTCTCCCCAGCACTTGTCCTTGTTGAACCTCATTTGGTTCCTCTTTGTCCAGCTCTTCAGTCTGTCCAAGTCTCGCTGGATGGCTGCACAGCCTTCAGCTGTATCAGCCAAGCTTCCCAGTTTGGTATCATCAGCAAACTGTCTGAGCAGACTCTCTGTCCCCTCATCGATGTCATTGATGAAGATATTGAACAGCACCGGACCCAGCATCAATCCCTGGGGGACTCTACTAGTTACAGCTCTCCAGCCGGGCCTGGCACCATTGGTCACTACTTTTTGAACTCTGTCTTGTAACCAGTTCCTAATTCTGTCTGCTCTTCCATCCCACACTTCCAGAGCTTTACAATTTGTATCAAACTGTGTATGGTTTTGCTGCCAACTCTACAAGAGAGGCAGAAAACAAGGAAGTTTTGAGTCGTTATCTGACACAGGATTTCAATATATTTGAATCTCTGTATATTTTTCAGCATGATTGAATACTTGTACGAACTATAAAAGTTCTATACTATATAAAATGTCAAGATTCAGGAATGAGTTACCTCTGAAAATTCCATGGAGTTAAAATATGCTTGCTCACATGATTTCTGCACATTCTTGTATAAATTTTGCATTTTTAAAAATTTTGTTTTCGTTTGCTTGGTTTTTTTTTTTAATGCTTACTATTTTGTTATTGACTTCCCTATTTATACTTGTTTACTTAGTTGTTTGTGATAATTACATATATCAATATTATATTGCATTCATCCACTTCTAATTTTCTTGTTTAGCTTTAAAGTGCTTTAGGAGTCTTTCACGTTCTACCAGCATGATACGCCTTGAATTTGCTGTGTCTGCATAGAGATAATGTAGGGTTTAAATTCCTGTCTTACCTTACAAGAAAATTAGATTTACCAGGAGTTAGCTTCTCTCTACTGCTTTCCGCTATTAGGTATGTTCTGTTACTTATGCTGGTGATAGCTGCATAGGTGTAATGTACGATTTATGCCAACTGAGATTTATCTGCATGGGATATTCTTCGCAGACAGTGTGTTTTGAGGGAGGTGGCCATTGCATGTTGATTTCTTCTTATCTGATTTTACCATCTAATTTTAAATGATGGTTCACAGGCCATAGCAGTAGGATTTACGTTATGTAGCTAGTACTAAAAATGTGCTGCAAGAATCTCCTTGAAACATTTCCTCTGCCAAGAGAAATACTCCTAGAACAGTATTTATGCTTTTTTTCCCCCCAGTCAGTCCAAGAGCAGTAAATACAGGTAAAGATAGCCTAGAAAATTTTTTTTTTTTTTTTAACTAGTGACAAGAACAAATATAAACCTAATGTTTTCCCACTTCCTGTCAGCTGGCAAAACTAGGAATAGCCTTGAAGATTTACATTTGTGATTTCTTGTGTTTCAGTCAGATTCAGTTGAAGGTATTGTTGTCACCCTCAGATATTGAGAAACTTCTGATCTGACTCCAAAGTGGTCTCTGACTTTTGTAATTTTGTTTCCAATATTTTTGTAATCCACCTATGCTAAAGAAACGTAAGACTTGATAACACAGTATTGAATGTAAATGGAGGAAAAACTAACTGACGAGTTGTAGATCAGATCCTAGAGAGAAATTATATTTAAGGTGTAGTTGTAAGGAGAGGAAGAGTTCTGAAGAAATCAGAAACCTCATTGATACTGTCAACCCTGTTTTAAGGTTATAGAGAGAGTGTTTGTTTTCTGAAATGAGTTGCATCTTTGAGAGTCAGGCCAGAATGGATTGCCTGGACGAGTCACTGGCTCTATGGTAGAAGCTTCATGGTACACAACACACTGTGTCTAGCTTACCTCCTTTTCTCTGAAGTGAATTAACATACAACATTCACAGCAAGCATTAAGATGACAGTTTCAGCCTAATGCTTATCATGCATTCTGCTGTCAGTCCTCTGCTCAGAAGCATGTCCTAACGAAATCCAGATCCAATTAAAATCTCTGAATAGCAGCTCATCTTCGTAAACAAGACACATTCTAAGGATAGCAAGTGACATTTCCTGCCTTTTCTCCTTTCATGAACTTGCAAGTAAATAACATAAAAAGACTTCGATATAAAGTGATATGACCATGTACAGAAGCAGTATGAATGAAGCAGAAGTACATACTTCTAGGACAGAGAATCCTTCAGCTAGTGCCTCATATAGATGAAACAGATTGTATGATAGTTCATTTTGAAGTAGTCTAAAATTTGAGTACTAAAATTTTTAGGAACATCTTGTGACATTCTCTTAACACTATCCAAAAGCATATTATATATGCAACAAAGGCTGGTGTTGATCTTTCTGTATTGTTGTTAATCCCACAGGTCTCATTTGTTGTATAGTGCCATTTATACACACAGCAGCACCTCTGAATACAGAAGCGTTGACATTAATTTATCTCTGATTTCTGTGTCTAGAACCCTGCTGGCATTAGGCTGCCATGTTGGAATTGCTGATGAACATGCTGATGAAAAAGTGAAAAAAATGAAACTTCCAAAGAAGTAAGTTGAAATTCAAATGCATCTTTTTGTTAGGCAGACCGAATTAAGTGGATTGGATTTTAACAGTTTGATATTTGTATGGTTAGTGTTATTGGTATGTAGATATGCATATAAATTTTCAGAAATTTACATACATCTTCATTCACTCTTTTTCTTTTAGGTGTTTACCATCGTAAGTGCAGACAATTAGGTTTTCTGTGATTCACTGAAAACATTCATTGTTTCATAGTTTTTATTTTATATATATATATATATATATATATGTAGGATGTACTGCAGGAACTTGATAAAGAATTTTTAGAGCAACTTGTCACTGTATTTTGTTGTGCTACATATATTTAAAGGGAACCCTTTTGAAAATCCCATAATGGCCATCTACTTGGAGGGAACTATTATAACCATCTGACAGAGGAATTGAGTGCACCCTCAGCAAGTCTGCAGATGACACCAAGCTGTGTGGCACAGTCGACTTGCTAGAGGGCAGGGATGCCATCCAGAGGGACCTGGACAGGCTGCAGAGGTGGGCCCAAGCCAACCTCATGAAATTCAACAAGGCCAAGTGTAAGGTCCTGCACCTGGGTAGGCACAATCNACTAGTGGGAGGTGTCCCTGCCTATGGCAGGGGGTTGGAACTAGATGATCCTTGAGGTCTCCTTCCAACCTTACCATTCTATGATTCTATGACTTTTTTTCTTGAGCGATTGACTGGCAACAGCCAATCTAGTAGGATTGGGCTCAGGCTAATATATTGTATAGCGGCCTCCACTACCACAACTGTGAAATCATCTTTCATGGCCCAGCCAGTGTGCCCTGGCTTCTTCACTAACACTAGTGTACCCGCAGTTTGGGAATGAAGAATTTGGGAACTGTAATGCAGTTGAAAATAATGGAATTGTACTTGGTGATAATCATGTGACAGCTCTGTGGCCCAACATACATTTGAGTCTGTGGGATAAAGGAGGATTATAATGTGTATAAAAATGGAAAGGTAAAGGTCATGGTATCAGTATGAGAGAACTTCAGAGTGTTCTGTTATTACCGAATGTAAACGAGCAATTTAGTTTCATTTGTCCTTAGTCTTGTGACAAAGACAAACGATAAGGGCTAGTTGCAAAGTGCTGACACCAGTAGCAACTCCTAGCTCTTTTTGGGGATGTACTCTGTGCAGAAATAGGTGTTCCTGTGCTATTGAATATCTTCATTGTTCACAGTAGCCTTCTACCGACGTACCTTCATATTCCATACAATGTGTCCTTAAGGCACTTGTAATAACCCTAAGGCCCTGTTTAAGTAAAGCATGTCTTCCTTTTTATTTTTGTGAGCAAAAAGCACATGTTCCATTCTGACATGGTTCCTGCAGCCTTCTGGGTAGCTACAGGAACCTGGACCCTCAAGTCTTTGATGAATACTACACACTGCATCGATTTACACACTATAGATATCAGTTTCAGAATCGTTGAGGTGATCAATTCACAAGATTGGATGAGAATGAAAGCAAAGGATTAGTTTTACTTTGCCAAAACTACTCCTCAGTTTTGATGTCCCCAAATAACTGCATATAACACTAAACCAAAGAGATACCCGTGCCTTCTGTATTTCTGAATTTCCTGGGCAGAAATGCACATGCATTTGCAAGATTATTCAAGTGAATTAGATTTTGTGCTTTTGAAAAACTGCACCTGGATCTCAAGACTGAAGAAATTATTTTTCCCAACTTAAGAGTGATAGTGTTGAGTCCTTTTAATGTCATTAACAGTCATAACTTCAGAAACTTGCTGTCCTAGCATACATACTGAGTCAGAATTTTGAGATCTCACATAAAATGAATAGAAAAAAAAAGAATAAAAAGGAACAAAAAGAAATTGTGTCAGCATTCTCAATTTTGTCAGGTGTTTGTTTAGCAAAAACAGGGCAAATATTTCATGATCTACGTGCAGTTGTGCAGCACTGCATTTTCTGTGGGTACAGTCTTGAAGATAGGACGGGTTGCTATTTCACAGTTAGATGAGACTTAACTATTAACAAAAGATTAGAGAAGGTAATCTGTGAAAAGCTATATTTTTGATGGGAGAAGAGATATCACTTCCTGTATTTGCTAATTATTTCTGTTGCTATAAATGAAACACGTGCATTATCTCAACACAGTCAGTTTTCCTATGATAATTTACTTTTCATATCAGCCTGACACAAAAACTTTATGCTGTTAGAAAAATAAAAGGAATATGCATCACTAGAATGTGATTAGCTTATCTGCTCTTACTTTCTATATTCTTGTCTGTTTTCTTATCCTTTCGCTTTTTTCATTTTTCTGCCATCGTGCTGTAACAATGAGGATTGTAAAATACTAAGAAGTTTATAATTGCATCAGTCCTTTGGAACTTTGTCATCATAGCCATACTGGTTACAAGCTGGGGAAAATCACATTTTTAATTGACAGTTACGCCAGAAAGTTGTCTTTTCTAACACAGTAGCATTGTACAAAAGACCTTTTTTAGAACCATTTTTAACAACTAGCTAAATTTTTCTTCAACAGCTTTTGCTGATGGAAATTCTGTTAGGAAGTATTTTCTTGTTGCAACTTGACTTTAGGTTTTCAAATACAGCATCGTTTGATAACCTTTGTTTTTAAAATGTATTCTTGAAATACTCAAAATCTTTATTTTAATAAATTCTAAACATTCTACATTTGTGTTGGATAAAAAGAAAAGCCTAAATTAAATGACAAAGAAAATGAGAATTGTCAAAATAAAAATTAAAAAAAAAATAGCCCCTCGATTTATTTTAACCATCTCTCATAAAATGATTCATGTAGGCTGCTGAAAATCTTTTATCAAAAGAACATAATATGGACTAAGATCACTTGAAAACACATCTGTCACATTTTCTGTAACTTTAGGTTGTGGCACAAATAAAAATTCCATTGTGCTTGTTAGAAATCAGTGACAGATCAATATGATAGTGGTAATATGCTGTTGAAGCTGTTAAATTTACCTACTTCTTTGAAGAAAGAAAACTTTCCTTTGAAGGAAAAAAAAAAAAAAAATCACTATAAGGCCAGCAGAGATATTGAGCAAAATAAGACCAGTATGATTCTGATGAGTGCATGACCAAAGAGAGGTTGCATTTTAGATGCCTGTTTTAACTACTAATATTGGTCTGCAACTAAAGACAATTCTACCAACACTAATTTGTACACACAGTATGGTTCTATTATTTTCTTTAGTGTACACCGATACTTGCCGAGTACACATTCACATCCTGAGACAAGTTGCAAGTATTTTCTGCAACAAAATTTTGAGTATCCTTTGAGGTCTCTTGTTCTTTAGCTCTGCTCTTACACTGCAGCAGCTGTGGCTATCATATCTTTTGTATGCACAGCATAACATTTGTTCATGGGAGCCTAGCAGGAAAAAATAAGATAATTGCCAGCCTGACTAATGTGTTAATTCTGTATGATTCCCCATTTCCATTACTGCTTGGTTTTACTCATCTCACTGAAGGGTCTTCACAATTACCTACCATGTTAGGAAATAGCGGCACAACTGCCAAATGTATACTTAATTCTCTAATAGAAATTCGTGAGTTAGTAACTCGATGAATGTTTGATTGTGAATTGATGTTCTTGAATTGCTATTTTCAGACTTTTGTTGTTGTTGTTTGTTTTGTTTTGCTTTAATGTGGTAATTTTGAAGGAAGTGCCACCCTTGTGTTTATAATATATAATCTCCCTTAAATACTTGCTTGTTTTCAATTATTATTTCCAACCAATTATTTGTTTAAATGGGTTTTAGAATAGTTATCACAGAAGAGAAATAATTTGTTAAGTATTTGGTTTGTAAAGTATTTGAGTATTTTAGAATATAAATGGAATTAAAGACCAATTCTTTTTCTGGATTTCTCTGTCAGTCCAAATAAAGAAAATGCAAAAAATGTAACAAAGTTGTTTAGAAAATAATTAGTATTTAAACTAGTCATTCTTTAAACAGCTCAGCACATATAATTTGAGTGAGAGAATGTAGTTTAGTTTCCGCAGATTACTTTTGTTATGACCAAAATAGCATTTGTTTTATCAGTATGTTTGAGGAGAAATACTCTGGAATATTCAGAACACATCCACCAACTCCAGTCTGATCTCTCCTGGGGCTCCAGAAAGCACCAGTCCTGGCACCTGGAGTGCTGCTGGCCTTGGTGTCTGCCAGGCTGTTTTTCACACATTTTCCTCACTCCTCTCTCCCTGTGTAAATTTTTTTTCTCTTTCTTAAAAACATTTTTGCAGAGATGCCACCAGTGTGGCGACAGGACTCAGCTTTGGCCAGCAGTGGGTCCTTATTTCAGCCAACAGGAGCTGGCTGTGCTCGGCATGGGTCAGTCCCAGCCACTCCTCACAGAGGCGCCCCAACCTGCCGGTGCCTTGTCACAGAGACCCCATACAGACCCTGTCTGTCTGCCCCCTCCCTACGTTTTCTATTCTGTTTTGCCTTCTCCTGCACATTCCCTTACCAGTTGAGGTAAGGCATGCAGGCAACATCAACCACCATAGTGGTGCCACATAATGTCATAGCTTTTTATTGTAAATTTAGTAAATCCTGATGTGCTGCATCCATCAGTATATGCATTATGTCCTTTACTGAAGAAGGTTAGGTCATAAGTGAGAGATGATTATAATTAATTTTATGAGAACAACTTCATAAAAGCAAACCACACTTTCTTATTAGGACTAAGAATAGTGAGGAGAAGCTGTATCTCTCTTAGGAAGTCATTCTTAAATTTTAAACATCCGCTCTTATGATTTTAAGGATAGTTAAGATACGAAGTATTATAAAGACAAGCTTTTCTAAGATGGATTTCATATGCCATCTGGAGTAAGCTGTTTGACCTGCTCTGTCTCTCGCATCCCTTTATATAAAGGAAGAATATATTTTGTTGCTCCAGTAGGAGATAAATAGAATTTAGTAATATAATGAAGTGCTCAGAGGTAACAATAATAGTGTTCATGTAAGTATTTAGATAAGCAACATCTTAATTTGCTACTTCAAATATGTGACACTACTGAAATACTTTTTAATTCAGACCATTTTGGGCAGCTTTCATTATGAGCTACTTCATCCCATCGAGAAGCAATTAGCTTGAAACAAATTAAACGTCAGCGAATTATTATTCTTTATGTTGAAAGACAGATTATTTCTATAGATATATTGAATATATGTCACTTCTTTCCTTTGCAGTTTCTATTAAAATTTTCCTACTGAAAAGTAACTGCAAGTTCTGTGTTTTTTGACAGCTACCAGTTGTTGAGTGGATATAAACCTGCTCCCATGGATTTGAGTTTTATCAAACTGACCCCCTCTCAAGAAGCTATGGTGGATAAACTAGCAGAGAATGCTCACAATGTGTGGGCAAGAGACCGTATAAGGCAAGGCTGGACATACGGTATCCAGCAGGTAAGTGCTAACTTCAGTCACTTGCAAATGCACTTAGGTGTTTCACAGTTAAATGGGAATAATGAGTATACAAAAGTAGGGAGAAACAGCTAATGAAAGTAAGTCTGTCAATCATAGAGAGCAAAAATACACAAAGCAATCCTGCTAAATCTCCTAGCAGTATTTTTAAAATCGTGTTGTATTCTTGTATGCTATCTAGATATCCAGGTTAGAAAATTGCATGCAGGAAGCTAATATGCTCTAGTATTTTTGGAAATATAAACATTGACTTTCAGTAGAGGAATTATTAAGATGTTTGCAGTTGTGGGAATTGAGTAATTTTGTTTATCCAGGAAAATGAGAATGTAAACTTGCAGTAATCACTTTCCTAATATGTTCTATTTCTGGCAGAGGCCAGGTTTAACCAAGAATAGTTAGAACAACCTCCAAGTTCCAGTCCTACTTTAGTGGTTTGTTTCAGTGAAAATGAATGCTACATGGTAGGTATCACAATGTATATAAGGGAGAGGAGTAAACATTACAAAGGATGGATTAAGAGCAAAACTCAGCATCTTTGTTTTCTTCGTAAAAAATAATCAATTTGGTATACCAAGATCTTAATTTATTGTTTTTCAAGACAGCTACTCTATCAGTTTTCCCTTAGGAGTCATGTTTTCTATTCCTTTTATAATTATTTGTGAATTATATAGAGAGAAATGTAGCTTCACCTGTTAATAAATGTGTGTGGTAGCATATCATAGTGAAATGTTAGGAAAATTACCCATTTGGAAAAAAAGAAGTTTTCATGCTTTTGCTCTGGGTATAAAAGATCATTAATTTGCCAAAAGTGAGAAACAGATATTTTGTCGGTGCATACTCTTTCCTGCCTACAAAAAAGTGTTCTTATTTTTGCCAAAAATTCAAGTTATACATTTCAGCATATTTCAATTTTTTCTTTTTCTACAAGACCAAAACTCATTCTATTTGCAAAACTTTTGTATATAGGGGGAAAAAAAAAGTAAATCTGATTTTATATATGTTAAACTGGGCACTTCAATTCATCTTATCACTTACTGACACACTACATTTATGAGATGTTGTGCCACATAACGTTTCAGCATTGTCTGTTATAGTATCTTACTATAAAGCTCTTGTTTTGCTACTTCGTAATCTAGGAATTCTATATTCTGTATTTGGATCTAAGCAAACAATGAGCCAGTTCTTATGTTTATAATCACAGTATCACAGTATAAGCAAGGTTGGATAATGTATGGGCAGGTACTACAGATAATTCATTGTTTGGTGCAGCTTCCCAACTTACAACAGGATTAAATTGTCTCCTAATACTGCATCTTCAAGTAAAGGAATGAGGCTCTTTGAAGAGCTCTGTCACCAAGTAGGAGGAACAATGTGAGTCTGTATGTCTCAATATGCTCAGAAAGAAATATTTCTGATATATTAAAGAATAGACATAATAATTTACACCATGCCCCAGCTGTTTTTCATTCTTCCAGAAGCCAAACATTTTCAATACATGGCCTTGCCAATCAGGGTGAATGAAAGTTGAGGGATAGTTACAGCTTTGATAGAACCCTGACATATCCCAAATTTAAGTTCCTCATTGCAACACAGTTTATTGGTTAAGACAAAGGTAAGAAGTTTCTGTGATTAAATGCATCTCTTAGCTAATTACACTTCTAATTAGTACTGGGAAAACGAAACCAAGAAGTTGTATGTAGGGAATAAAGTTTATTAGATGTTGAAGGCAATTGACAATTTAGCTTACCCTGTGTGTCTGTATATTTTTGAAAATAAAAGCAACCAAACAAATCAAACCAAAACAACCCATAACCCCCCAACAAACAAACAAAAATACCCGACAAATAATTTGAGCATATTAATTGGAGTGAATTTGCAGTTAATTATGTTTTCTGTATCAGTGAGGTATTAATTTAAAAAAGGCTGTTAAAATGATGGTGCTAAGATCTTTTTCAGTGTTACTGGATTGGGAATGATATGCAAAAGATGTAGTGGGCGTGGGTGGCAATGAAAAAGAGTTTCACCTACACAGCGTGTTTTTATATTATCTTTATGTGTGTTTTGATGTGCTGATTTATATAGAAGACTCTGCTTTCGAAGAATATTAATAAATTATTAGTTTTACTGTGGTTCCCAAAGGCAGTGCAGTTGCCCCAGGCTACAACTTTGGTTTAAGCCTCTTAAACACCGATTAGTCCTAAACTTAAATGCTCAGTGTCAGAGGAATCATGACGTCTGTCTTATGTTCTCAGTGCTGTGCTTTAGGAAAGGCACTGTCCTTACTGTTGAATCCAAAATATTGTGACCTTGTGAAGAGACATTTTTGAGGCTCTCTGAGAGACAGCATAGGAAATGAGAATTCCACGATCTCCTTATCAAACTGCTCTCTGTATTTTATCTGCTGACCCTTAAAATATTGTCCTGAGGGCCAGCCTTGGAACTTGGGACTCCTCCAGATTCCCTTCCTAATAAGTGTCTTGCTTGCTGGATGACAAAGCTCAAAGCTCATAGTTTATAGTCTGGTGTGAGAAAACTCAATAGAAGATGGAGGTATAGTGTAGAACCCCTTAGTTGTGTAGTTACTGAACCGTACGTTACCCATTTTCCATGAGTTTTAAAAATTGATACCTATACCTGCACAGATAATTTAAATACCTTTTGATAGCCAAGAATAAGTTGTTATATAAAAAGTTTGTCATGATCACTTAGACTTGTTAAGTTTTGTAATAAATAGTAGCCTCTAGTTAGATTTTCAGAGATATTTTGAGCAGTGATTATGAATCAGGCTCTGGTTTTAACTCTAAAAGAGACAGATGCTTCTGCTCTAAACCTTGACAAGGCTTAGTATATGATCAGTACTTATCTATTCTTCCTTACCAAGACAGAGGCAATTATGGGTTTGTGAAGAAGAATCTAGAGTATTTGAAAGTAAAATGCTTAAGTGCTATAGAACTGATCACATTTGGAGTTTGAAAGCCACTTAATCAGAGTTTTGCAGTCTTGAGTGCTTCTGCTTTAAATATCCAAATACTCTTTGGGGTCTGATTTAAGCAAACTGACTGAAGACTTGTGTGTGTTGAGTGGAGTACTCCTGTTGAGAGTGTAACACAATGGTGCAGTGGACAGTGTCATCGTTATGCTTTCAACAAAGAATGATTGTGAAAAATCACCAGGAGCTCAGAAATATTAATGAACTTCAGGAAACATTAACAAGATCAGAAGTATACTCTAAACCAATTAAAATAATCTCATGTACAGTTAAACATATAGATGATGTCCTTGAAAACTTCCCCACCAGTAGCATGTCCTGTAGGAGCTGCTGTTCTTGAGGTATTGATATTGATTTCCACTTAATTAAATTATTCTTTTCAAATAATAAGCTTTATTTTCTTCTGGAGAGAAGGCAGGCAACTGAGTACCAAGAGTGCTTACAATGTGCAGATAGGAAATACCATTAATTAAAAGTCAAGAGAGCTTATTTCTGAGTGCAGTGCAAAGATTCTTCTCATTTATCAGACGTGTCACATGGTAATCTGCTAGCTGTCGTCCACTTTGCTATGTGCTTCTTCTACTTGACTCCAATGCAGCAAACAATGAGTTTGTTTCACATGCTGCATTTTGTCATCCCATCATACTACTGTGACATGTTACAGTACTGTAATAAAATGGCATTATGTTATGCTGCATAATACCATAAATAGACCTTGCAGAGCTATGCAGTAGTTTCTTAAGGGAAAGAAACTTAGAGATGTTTGAAAATAGTTGAACTAACACATTATAAAGTGCAATCCTGCTGTGTCTGTAGAAAGGATTATGGTCTAGTAGGTCTGTTCCACCACGAGTCTCTCAGCATTTTGGCATTATATAACAGGAAAAATTAAAAGGATACTGTCAAGTAGTTCATGTATAAACCATTTATTTCCTGTTATAAACTGGTGGTGAAAACGCCTTTTGAGTTCCAGATTTTTTTCTTCTTCAAAGTTCACCTCTGCTTGTCAGCATTTTTATTTAGCCAGAGGTCGCTGCTCTTTGTGCATAACTGTACACAGTGTTTCTGTTCTGCTGCTGCAGAGCCAACGAGCCAGACAGCAGAGGGAGCACAAGGTAACTAATAAATCCTTTTACCAGAACTGTGCTGACAGCTCTGATGACGCTAATCACAAACAGGTATTTGCAAGACAGACTCACAGTATCTTACTGCTCTATGACAGAAGCAGAAGGAACAAAACAGGTAGGGAAAAAAGGGCATATTTCTACATAAATAAGCATATTAAATAGCAAGTGTTAAGTGGAAAACCAAGCACAAAGTCACTATGAAAATACTGGACAGTGTCCCTTTAAAGGAAGAACGTGGTTGTCTGCAGGTTGCTCTTCTGTGAACTGGGGAAATTATAAATAATCAAAGAGGAATAATGGCCTTAGATCTGGGCAAATGAGAAATACAGCCTTGCGTTAAGTTGGTTAAAATTTATCATATTTGTGCTATGAGAGAGGGCTTTTTTGTTTTCCATGCGCAGCTCTTGATATTGTGTTCTGCCATAATTACCTGAACGTTTCATTTGAGTGTTTTAAAGGAATTTTTTATAGCAACTTACATAAAAGTAAGGAAAAGGGAGAAAAAAAGAGTCAAGTTTAGAGATCAGAAAGCAAATAAAAATAATTTCGAGTACATAAGCTTCCCTCTTCTTGACTTTTAGATCTCCTCGCTGATTGTGGGGGTCACACAGCCAAAGATTTTTACTTTCAAATTTTGTCTGTATGCATTGTTATATATGCGGATAACTTAGTGAAAATACATCTTACTTTTTCTTCATGTTGCATTGTGTGTTGTGGCTGGGGAACCACAGAAACATTATACTGAAGGAAAAAAATATTTTAAACTCCACAGCTTTAACAATTCGTTGTAAAAACCATCAACTTAAAAATTTCTTCTGACTGTATGAAAAACATCTTAATAAAGATGCTTTTAAATTCTTGTCTTAGGATAATTAATCAGGACCGTAAAGCACTTATCCACTCTGGTTGCTCTTTGGCCTAACATGCAAGACAATTTGGTCTTCTTAAGTCAGAATTTTAAATGTTGGAGTTTGTTTTTTTGTTTTTTTGTTTTTTGTAACAAGCATATGACATCACTATTTGATCAGGAGTTCCTAATGCTGCAATGGAAGAGAAGCACTGTTCAGAAAATCATGTTCTTTTAAAAACTACTTACGTTACCTCACCTTTACATGTTGCATTATTTATACTTATGTATTAGTTCCTTCCATTTACAGTCAGGGCACATTCTACCAGGCATTAAATATGTGTGTGATCCTCACTGATGATGGTAGAAGTTGTATATGTATTTCTGAGGATACACGTACTTCTATGGACAGAACTCAGCTGCCAGTATGCAAAGTTAGGAAGACAACTTCTGCTTTGAGTGGATACATGTAAGATATTTATTAACATTGCCAAGAACGTGGCTTTGTGAGGACTTACTTAAAATTATATTTGCCCTTTTCCCCCTATAAAAGAATTGTTATGTAATAGTTCATGGTTAAACATGTGCTGTTATGATAAATGCAGAAAAACTAGACTTCTGGATGATAAGATAGGAAACATATGGTGTAAGTAAATGATCTTGGTCACCGGGTTGCTGACAGAATTGCTGGCAAGCTCACCAGTAGTATTTATGTTACTGCTCAGAAATCTTTGTGGAAAAGCAAGATCTACAGACGCTAGCAGCAAGCAAAATCAATTCACAGCTGTGGAATGAGTTATTTTCCATGGTGTAAATGAAGCTAGGAAAACAGTAGCCAGTTTGTCTCACTGAGTATGTGCTGGAAAAAGTTTGCTTTGAGCTTGTCATTTAACACCCTTGCTTATGAGAAAACAATTATTTCAGTACAACACGGAATATGCATCTGTACAGCTCTAACACTTTAAATCACGAAATTCACAATCCCATTAAGTTGTTAACATATTTTCCTGGCATTCTTCCTAGTCTGTGTTTTCACTTTTCAGTCTTTTCCTGGTTTTGTTTTTTTTATAGGCACTTATTTATGTATATTTCTGGTGTCTTTTTGTTCTTTTTAGTCTAGTGATCTGAGCTGTTTCTTGAACTTCTCAGAGCTTTGGGGAAGGCCCAGGAGTGCACAGGTTTGCAGTATCACATTTATAGCTCTGAAAACTATATTGTACTTTATAATCGCAAACGTCTTCTACAGGTTTATATATGAGGTGGGGTTTTTTTTTCATACCTGAATTAATTTTACAGAGTACACCTTTATTATCCACACTCTGTAAAGAGGCTGTTTTAGAGCTGCTTATAGAATTTGACTGTGGTTTTCTGTGCTTCTGTAGACAATATGGACACTCCTCTTGTTTAACTCACACTCTTAAATGATGTCTGTGTATGCAAGTTTCAAGGCCAGTTGCTAGATCCAGGGCACTAGATCAGTTATCTGTATATGGTGGAATGAATGTATGCAGTTCTGCACCTCTCAGTTCCCAATGTTTTCCCCTGTGAACTATTTTGCAGCAGGGCTCACTACTTGTAATGGAAGTAGGAAAAGGACTGTTGATATTTTTGGTGTATGTGTTTAGGTACTTTTTTCTGTAGTTCTTTTATTACTTTTGAGGGCTGTATTCAGTTTGTGCCATTGTTGACCAATTGTCACCTCTATCAAATCCATTTATACTCTACAAATAAGTGTATGTGTGCTAATTCGGGTAAGTGTCTATCATTTGCTGTATATAATAAAACTGTGCTGATACTCTATAAAGTAATACTGAGCATGAAAAGTCATAGTCATTATTACCTCACTCAAGTTTAACATTATTTTAGTTCTTTCCAATAAGAGTCAGTGCACGTTCTGACAGGCATTCCAACCATTCATGGCTACAATGTTTTCTTTTACTCAAGCAATTAACTCTAAGTCAAATTCAAAAAGACTACTGCAACGTTAGTGTTACATAAGAAGTCATGTTATAATATATAATTTTTTTTAAAAAAAAAATGTTTTTTCTGTTTCTGGACTGTTCTGAATTAAAAAGAAAAAAGAAAAAAAATATATAAAAACTTCTTTTTTGCTACCCAGATTGGATTATTTGAAACAGAATCTTGTCAACAAACTGAAGTTTGAGGGTGCTTTTTTTATTCTGGAGAACGTGATTTTCTTTCAAGTTACTTGGTGAACAAGGAGTTTCCAGATAAACTCTCTACAAAGCAGTCTCGTGATGAGTATTAGGCTGTCAAACATGGAAAATTCTGGCAAAATTAAAAAACTTAGGCTGATTATTCATTCTTTTAACAATCTGCACTATAAAATAGTAACTTCTCAGTAGTGAATAGGAGGAAATAAGTCTTAATATGAATTGCAAATGTGCTCAATAAAAATTACTACTCTTAGCTAATCAGTTTTCTGATTGATTGCAATTGTGCAAAGTTCAATCACTGTATAGGATCATTCTCTTGATTAGCTACACTTAAATCACAGAGGTGCAGAAGATTCTTAGTACAAAAGATTATGATGAGTATAACAATAACAGTTCTTAATTCAGCAATAAGTAAACCACTCAATATGTAGATAGACATACAAGAAAAAAGAACAGAATTATTAACAGAAAAGTCCCTTCTTATATTCTTAAAGAAGTTAGCCACAGTTTTGATGAAAAAGGTCACAATATTAAATAAAATTAGACCTAATAAAAAAACAATATTATTTTTTGTGCCTTTTTCCCCCGCTCTTCTGATTTTGTGCTTCAGTGTTTTTAAAAGCACTTATACTAAATTTCATTATCATACATTGTTATCAGTTGATTGCCTGTATGTTAACGTGTATTAATGGTTGCTATAGCAATTAACAGTGCATTAGCATATCTGCATATCATGGATAAGAAGTTACATAACTGTAGTTCCAAACTTTGTATTAATATTTAAATACTATATTTCATAATTACTTTTGGACATATTGTTTCAGAGAAAATTACTTCTCTTTTCATGTCCTTTCAAAGACAAATAATTGAACCCATGGCATTTAATCTCTGATGTTAATGTGAACAGTCTTATATGAAAGAATTATTCTTTTTAACATTCACTTCAACATTAGTTTGGTCCATTCTTTGGTCCAAAGTAAATGTTGGAAAAAGGAGGATGTCAACTTCAATGTTTGAAATAAATATGGAAAATAGTTCCCTCAGACAGTCCTTGTGTTGACCCCATCACTGTCCTTCTCACCAAATATAACTAAAGCTGATTTGCGTCCCTGGCAATGCATTCTTTATCTTTCTTATAGGCCTTTCAGCATATAGGTAATGCTTGTCCCTCAATACTTCTCCTAGAAGGATCACCAATAGGATCAGATTTCATTAAGCAGTGGTTAAGAATCATACCTCAGTATTTATTCACCATAAGGCAAAAGATGAATACTGTAGTATCTAAGTGTTTAAAGACAACAAAATATGCCCACAAGTATTCGTCAGAATGAACGCGTCATTTCTTTTCTACCTGCAAAGGTATAATGAAAATCGCATATGTTCTTAAAAGTAGAACTGTAATACTATAAAAGAAGTATGATACTTACACTGTAGGAAATCTTTTCTAAATTAATAGGCACTGGTTTTGCACTTCTTGACAACTCTTACCAATCATAAAAGCCACTCAATATCTTTAACATTCGTTGCAAGAGAACAAACAGTATTTTTTGTACGTTCAGAATCTAATTTTATTATATTTTTAAAAAATAAGATATTGGTAACAACATAGAGAATTCTTTGTATCCTTTCTCTCACTATGAACAAACACTGACAGGATGTGAGGAGAAACTGTTGACAAGGAAACAATCCTCTTAGTCATGAAAAAATTATGTTAGCCATATAAGTAATACTGTTACACAATGCTTCCAAAGCAAATAATTTTGCACTAAAGGAAAACTGAATAAATGTTGTTAGTCAACCTAAAATACAAATATTAAACCTTACAAATATATTAATTGCATTTGGAGTAGAGGTTATATTAACTATTACAAAAGTTCTGCACATTAATCATATTTTTGCAAGACTATGTTTCGGAAAAATACATCTTTTAAGCATTTGACATATGGAAGGCACAGGTTTATT
Organism: Ramphastos sulfuratus; assembly: GCA_013399055.1. Classification (NCBI taxonomy): domain Eukaryota; kingdom Metazoa; phylum Chordata; class Aves; order Piciformes; family Ramphastidae; genus Ramphastos; species Ramphastos sulfuratus. Next base: position 89,922 of record WBNM01003327.1, read on the forward strand.
GTGGATGTTATTAATTAGCATTGGACATATTAATATTTTTATTAGTAGTGTTTTGTTTATTCTTTGGGGAATTTTTGTCTGTCTTTAGTCACATAATTATTTTTAAGAGCTATATATTTGTGATACAGTAATGTCTCTGAGCTTTAGTTTATATATTAGCTTTTTGTTAAGGTAGCTGCTTCATAAATAGTGTGCGAAATACAGTCCTTTTAACTTTTCAGGCAAACCCTTTGCATTTATCCTTGTTCTTGTAGTTTCTGTTGTTATCCTATTAAGTAATTTGTATGGAAAATTAAGACAGATAAAAGCCACACAGTTTCATTTACTTGTTGCTTGCTTTTTCAGTAATTTCAGTACCGTTACTAGCTTCTACACTACTGCAACTTCATTGAATCCTTCCTCTATTTGCGGTTCCATGACTTCAGTTGATATAAATACAATTTTTATACTGTGGTTGTAGCACAATTTTATCATTAAGACAAAGCACACTTTCTGAAGTTGAATTGATTTTTTCATACTTGCGCAGGATGTGAAAAATCGACGAAACCCTCGCCTTGTACCTTATGCTCTTTTGGATGATCGGACAAAGAAATCAAACAAAGACAGTCTTCGGGAGGCAGTTCGTACCCTTCTAGGCTATGGTTACAACCTGGAAGCTCCTGACCAAGATCATGGTAATTAATTTTATTCCTTTATCCTAAAAAAAAACCCCTAGGCAAAACAAAAACAAAAACCCCAAACAAACAAAAAATTCCACTCCAATACTGAATTTGTTGGTCCAACAAAATAATCTGTTTATTTTTCGTATCTTTTGACCCAAGAAGGCCAAATCAGACTTCTCTAAGTCTGGTCCAGTCCGCAAGTAGAACCCTCCAGTCCCTTCAAGAGTGAATCACCTATGACAAGGACTTGCCTTCTTTTCTTTACTGAGGTTGTTTTGATACAAGGCATAGAGCTACTTAGCCTCAGTGCCACCTTCAAGCTAGATGGACTTTCATCCTTGTTGCCATCTGCTTCTCCCAGCAGAACAGCATATCCACTTTGCGAGGGCACCTGGGGAGGTGAGCTCTGAGGAACATGTGCTCCTGTCTTTTCTTGGCAACTGCTGGAAAAAAATTACTTTTTTTGTTTGGTTGTTTTTTTGTTACCTTATGCAGAGATTCTCGAGCTGCTTCTGCATGTGAATATACTAATAAAATGCAAAGAACACAATTGCAATCCTTGTATCTGAAGGATGTTATCAATCTTGCAAAATTCCCAGAGGAAAGGACCAGCAGAACAGGGTTCTGTGAACTAGTCTTTCTTAAACAAAGACTGGAATTGCACTCAGGGAGAGATTCATGTGCTTATTTGAGGGTTTCAGTTTTACAGTTTATGAACACCTCAAGTTTTTGAAATGCATATAACAGACCATTTTGTTAGCCACAATCCACACTGTTGTTGAAGGATGTAGAGCCCTCTAGTGGTGTTCTGCATCTCCAGGCATTAATTTTATTCTGAACACACACGTACAAGGCTTTGTGATGTAACTTTTAATGATTTATTATTACTACTTACTGGTTTTCCAAAGCAGCATTATTTTGTGGGTTGCTTAGAATCTAGAAAGCATTAGGTTACTTAGAATCTAAAAAGACAAAAGATTCTTAGTTCCCTTGCTTTGTGGTGGTTCACCACTTGTATAGATGAGGTACTGAGGGTCTTCAAAAGTGTTTTTAAGAAATTGTATAGACCATCAAAGGGAAAATTTTTGATAAAAAATTATGTGGCACAGAGTTCCAAGTTGCTTACAGGAAACATAATGTGCTTGATCTAACTGAAGTCAGGCATTGAGAAGGGACAGCGAGTTCTGAGAGACATAATTTTGTAGGCTAATCAAGATAATAGTGAGCATGTGGATTTCGATGTGACTGAGAAAACAAAAGGGAAAGGGAGAGATGCTTAAGCATGGTCTAATGGACAGATAGAGGCAGGGACTTACTTGAGGAAATTACTATGATCAGACCAGAATACTCAATTTTCAAAGACTACATAAGCTTTCAAATTTGTGGAGAAAGAAACATAATGGTTTAAGCATTATTTTTTCTAGTGTGAGAATAACAGAGTGATTAATGAAAACTGTACAAAATATGAAAATAAACTATTTAGAAAAAAAGAAGGAATAAAGATCAAGGGTTGATTCAGCATTATTTTAAAAAATACTTTCTGTCTTTTTGAAGTGTAGTTTTGTTATTTAAAGCTACCTTCTGGTTTGATTTGATACTAAAGTCTTGGAAAGAAGTGTCAGAAATAGACTGCAAGACTGTAATAAGTAAGGAATGATGAAGGACATTTGTACGTACTTGCTGTACAAGGTGGTACTTGGAACTATTTTATCAGAAGATAATGCTGTTTTAAAAACGTATAAAGTGGTGAAAGGCAATTCAGTGAGTAGGATCTCGCTATGTATAAATACATAAAATACTGAAGTAAAGCAGAAAGAATATAGGAATAAGTGTTTCAAAGCATATTAGGAAGGGCTATCTCAAAGGTATAGAGACTATTGAGAAGAGTCTGACTCCCTCTTCATTCCATCCTACCAGCTAAATGAGATTCCCCCCTGAGCTTTCTCAGGGCTGAGCAGTCTCAGCTTTCTCTGCCTCTACTGATAAGATGCTCTGTCCTCTTACTTATCTATAAGGCCATGTGCTGAACCTGTTCCAGTAGATGTCTTCCTTACACTGGAGAGACCAGAACTGGACCTAGCACTTTATATGTGGCCTTACTAGTATCAAGAAGAGGGGAAGGATCACCTTTCTAGACCTACTGACAAGGCTGTTTCTGATGCAGTCCAGGATACTTCTGTCATCATTTGATGTGAGGCTACATTTCTGGTTTATGTCTCGTCTCAAGAATCCTTGGGTCTTTCTCTGCTAAGCTGGTTTCCAGATGCTCAGCCCCAGCCTATTTTGTTGGCTGGGATTATTCTTTCCCAGGTGCAGGACTGCACCCTTGTTGAACTTCGTGAGATTCCTGTTAGCCCAATTCTCCAGCCTATTGAGGTCTCTCCAAATGGCAGTGCAACCATCTGGTACATCATCTGCTCTTTCCAATTTTGTGTCATCTGCAGATTTGCCGTGCCATTATCCAGGTCAAAAAAATGATGATGTTAAACAGCATTGGCTCCAATACTCCTGCAGACCCAAATACCCCTGGGATAATCCGCTACAGCACTCATATGTACATGTGTATCCATGTGAACTGGATCTTGAACTATCCCAAACATTTTCCCACTCATTCCAGCTGCTCTCTCACATAAAGGGAAACTCTTCCTCATAACCTTCTCAGTCTGTCCTTCCTAAAAAAAGTGTATCCATCCACTGCAATGCTCCAGTCATGTGATTTATGTTTGTGTGATGCCAGTGAGAAATGTCACACTGAAACTGCACTCACATTTGTCAGTTCTTTTTCTTTTCCCCTACTATGCTGGAAGAATTAGTGTGGAGTCATTTTCATTTCAGAAGGATATTAAAGTGTACTGATTCCCCAGAAAGGACAGGATGCTTTCCCTATAATATTGTTCTGTAGCCACTTTCTTCTTTTCATACCTATGCTCAAAGAGGTTCTTTGCCTTTTGTTTTCACTGCTTTTATTTTGACAGTTGTTGAATACAGTACTTTCTATGTTGTTTGGGGGTTTTCTCTACTTTTTTTTTTTTTTTTTTTGTTCAACTTCACAGCGATGAGAATGGATGTGTGCAGTGGGATAATGGAAAAATTCAGGATCTTCCGCACAGAAAAGACTTATGCAGTGAAGGCTGGGAAGTGGTACTTTGAGTTCGAGGCAGTTACTGCAGGAGACATGAGAGTTGGATGGACCAGGCCAGGTTGTTTGCCAGATCAGGAGCTTGGCTCAGATGAAGAAGCTTTTGTTTTTGATGGTTTTAAGGTTTGTGTATCTTTATCTGTAATAATACGAGTGATTGCAAAATTTAACTTTGCGTCTTACTCGATGCATTGTTGCTTCAATTGCTTTCTCTCATTTGTGTTTTATGAATTTATTTTTCTCTCTCTTTGAGGGCTGTGATGGAATATGGATGATCAGTATCACGAAAAATTTAATCAGGGTGTGGTATTTCTGTAATTTTTTTTTTTCACAGCTTCACTGTATTTGTACAGTATATATGCAGTGTTGAAAATGTAAATTACTCAAATTTAAAATGTTGGCAGAACTGTAATAATTAAATTCTTTACTCTGCTGTTCTCTCTGTAAGGAGTACTATTAGGAATTAAATAAGATTATTAGCAGTCAATGTTTCAGCCAAATTTTCATACAAGTGTTTTTATAGCAATGATAGAGTTACAAAGAATAAACCTAGCCGTTCATGACCATCCTTGTCATTTAGAGTAGATGAAGTATCATAGAACCAGTGGTTTTTCCTCAAATTTAACTCGGAGACAATGACAGACCCAAATCTAGTAGTAAAAATATATGGGGAAAGAGACTATTTTGTATGGTACTAACTTGCATCAAAATAGATTGAATAACTCATTAAAACTTTTTGTTTCAGTATGAAGGCAAGTGCAACTGCTATCCAAACCATAACTTCTATTAAGGCTATTGCTGACTAATGGTAAAATGTTTCTTGTATCCAGTGTTGGAATTAATTTCCTTTATTAATATTAGAATATGTAACAGAATTCCTGGCTTTTCCTGTCAGATCAAGATCTCAAGATGTAGTTTATACATGTTGTTGGAATTTATTTTTTTCCAAGTATTGTGTTACATGAGGAGGTGCTTTAAAAAGAGAAATTAAAAGTTGATTTTGTGCGATATCTGATTGATTTACTTAAACTATGCAAGTCATGTCTTTATTAGAATAGCTGTGTAGTTGTTTGCCTTCTGAAACTTGTTTTGACCTTTAGATCTCAATCCACTCCACAAATACATTTTGATGATTTTAATTTTGCTACTTTCTGTCCTTTGTTGGAGAAAATGTTGGCTTTCAGGATACACATAGAGGCTCAATGGTTTTGCAGAATTTTCAGGATGGATACAGAAGATAAAAATCTACTTGTGATGGAACATATGAATGAGGAACCTATTTGTTAGCATGGCTTTGTTTTATGTGTGTTACAGTAGTTCTTAATAAATGTTAATTTATTTGACTTTCAACCCAAGACACGATCCAAAACCTTTGCAGTTTTTGACTGGAAAGTCAGTCATATATCATTAGTCATGTCCCCAGCTACTCTAGAATCTGTCAGAAGTTCAGAGTGCTTGTACCATCCACAGAGAATTCTGTTTCTTCCAAAACCTGGTAAGATAGGAAGCTTAATTTGTATTGTACACAACATTTTTAGAACTATAATTAAGGAAACAATAATGCTTGTTTGGAAACAATGAATTTATAGGCTACTAAATTAAATTTAAAACATTGCTTAAAGTTTGTGGAGCAGCTACTTAACATTGTAATCTATAGCATATTGTCTTCATTGCAAGTGTGTCATAGTTCTGAGGAAATTAAGTCATGCTCTTGTTACAAAAATGTTGAAATACTCATTTTCTCTGTCAGCTTGCTTAGAAGCATTTTACAGTACTGATACTAGGGGTGCTTTCAGGCATTTAATTGTTTGATTTCCATTTTCAAAATCATCTTCAAGTACCCACAGGCATTGTTTTCAAATGATATGTGTGAAAGTGTTAATTTTACTGCCATCTTATTCTGTGGGCTAATTATTAGTTTTACCACTAAGGGAGAAAGGAACACATACATTATTACTGTTACTATTTGAAATTCTTTTAAATCCTTTCCAGGCGCAGCGGTGGCATCAAGGTAATGAGCATTTTGGCCGCTCTTGGTTGGCAGGAGATGTTGTTGGATGCATGGTTGACATGAACGAGCACACTATGATGTTCACCTTAAATGGAGAAATCCTGCTTGATGACTCAGGTTCAGAACTTGCATTCAAGGACTTTGAGGTTGGTGATGGTAAGTACTGTAATATATTGTTCTGTTTGCTTGCTCATTTCCCAGTTTTCGCGCTGCCTTTACTTTACTGTAATGCGCTTCATGGTTTCTGCCCCCAACTCCCATTAACCACACCCCCCACCTTCCCTGTCCCGCATTCCCAGCCCAGGAACTACCCCTCCTCCTTTTGTCTATGTGATTACTATCAAACCTTCCTAAAGGAAGCGTGCTAAGTATGAGAGAGGCAAGGCCTTATTCTGTGGTGAACTTTACAGCCATCTTTTGTGATCTAGACCTTTTTGCTGTTTTGCAGGCATGCGTCTGAGTTGCAAACTCATGACCTGTAACATTCAGCAAACCACCATATAGTATAATAATATCACACAATGAATCATAAAATAGTTTGATTGGAAGGGACCTTGCAGATCTTCTAGTCCAACTCCTCTGCTATTGGCAGGGTCATCAGGTTTTAATATACTAGCAAATTTATGTGAAATTAGTGAGAATGTATGGTAGATAGTTGAAGCCAGCTTTAAGGTTTTATTTTCACACTTGGAGGAGAAATGACACCTGATCCAGGCTAAAGCCGGGTGGTACAAAGTTAGCTTCCAAACTTTTTTACTTAATTCTAAATTAGCAGGTTGAGTTTGTGCCCATTGTAGTGTTCTTGGTGCAGCTTTCAGAGTCCAGAAGCAGGTTTTAACTGACCATGAAGCTGAGATTGCAAAAGATAGCGAAGACTGAGAGAAATGGGGCTGTTAGTCTTGAGTAGCAAAGGCTGAGAGAGGATCTTATCAGCACTATAAATATCTGCAGGGTGGATGCTAATATGAGGGTACCAGTCTCCTTTCAGAGATGCCCAGTGATAGGATAAGGAATAATGGGTGCAAACTGGAATACAGAAGATTCCATCTCAACACAAGGAGACGCTTCTTTATGGTGAGGGTAACAGCACTGGAACAGGCTGCCCAAAGAGGTTGTGGAGTCTCCTTCTCTGAGACTTTCAAAACCTTCTTGACTATGTTCCTGTGTGGCCTGCCTTAGGTGGTCCTGCTTTGGCAGGGGGGTTGGACTAGATGATCTCTGGAGCCCCCTTCCAACCCCTCACATTTTATGACTCTCTAATTGTGAGGTTGTGAGGTGTCAGGTTGATTCTATAACAGAAAAATACTTTTGTTCATAAATTTAACTACAGACTTGTGTGCAAATAGGTATGCAAAATTTTAAGATATTACATTAATGTAGATAACTGCCTAAAAATTCTGAACTATGGTAATGTTAAAAAAAAAAAAAGCTTTAGTCTTCACCTTTACTTTCTTGTAGGTATATATATTCTGTCATATAGTTAAACTTGTTAAACTCTGTTAAATGATACATCCATGTCTGAGAGAGAAAGTTAAACTTTGTGAAGTGTAAAAGATGCAAATGGTACTTTTGGGTTACTGATCTCTGTTCCCAGGGGCAATATGAAACTTGAACCTATCAGTTAGGCAGATCCCTGCTTGAATTTTAACCACTTCACTTTTTTCTGGATTTCAGAATATTTTACTTTAAGGACTGCTTTGGGAGGAGAAACTTCTCCCACACTCCCCCACACCATAGGAATTAGGAATAATTTTATTTCTTTTTAGATGAGCTAATTGCCACCAGTTTTCTAGACTCGTGCTTGTTACTTTACTGCCTTTTTATTTCTTTTGATACTGTGATAACATGAGGGAAAGAAATGGTGAATTGGCTTACTGTTAGTGGTATAGGCATAAAATTGTAATGATTTGCTAGTTACTAGGCCATGTAAGCCCATTGAGGACTGAGGCATTTTGAAAGAAACTGGAATTTTATAAACTTCTGAGGATAGCCTGTTTGACCACTGTATTTTTTTTCAAAGTCAATGAAATCTCCGTGGTGTAGTTTTCACGGTACATGTTTCTAGCTGCAGGTTCAGATGTAAACAGATCTCTGCTGAGTCTGAAATGGATAAAGTAGTTCCTGATTTGACATGGAGCCTGAAGTCCTTGCTGACAATGTCAAAGACTTTGTTAGTGTCAATCCTCTCAGATTTTTCACAATGTCTTTGTAACTCACACTGAGTTACTCTAGTGTCAAGTTTGTGAAAAGAGTAGGGCATCTTCCTACACCCATTTTTAAGAAGGGTAGTAGGGAGGACCCTGGGAACTGCTGACTTGCCAGCCTCATCTGTGTGCCTGGGAAGATTACAGAACAGATCCTCCTAGGTGAGGCAGATGGAGGACAGGGAGATGACTCCAGACAGCCAACACGGCTTTACTAGTGGCAAATCCTACCTGACCAACCTAGTGAATTTCTATGATAAAGTGACTGTATCAGTAGATAAGGGATGACCTATGGATGTGATCTAGCTGGACTGCTGCAAGGCCTTTGACACAGTCTCCCACAACATCCTACTTGCCAAGTTGGAGACACATGAATTTGATGTCTCCAGGAATTGGTTGCATTCAGGAATCGGCTGGATGGTTGCATCCAGAAGGTAGTGCTCAATGTTTTGAAGTCCAGATAGAAAGCAGTGACAAGTGCTGTCCCTCAGGGACCTGTACTGGGACCCATGCTGCTTCATATTTTTATCAATGATACAGACAGTGGGATTGAATGCACTGTCAGCAGGTTTGCAGATGACACCAAGCCGACTGGTATTGTTGATACACCAGAGGCATGGGATGTCATCCAGGGGGAACCTGGACAAGCTGGAGAGATGGGACCATGTGAACTTTGTGAGGTTCAACAAGAGCAAATGCAGGGTTCTGCACCTGGGCTGGGACAATCCTCACTGTCAATACAGACTGGGGGATGAGATGATAGAAAGCCACCCTGTGGAAAAGGATTTGGGGGTGCTGGCGGATGCGAAGCTGGACATGAGCAGACAGTTTGTGCTTGCAGCCCAGAAGGAAAATCGCATCCTGAGCTGCCTCAAAAGAGGCGTTGCCAGCAGATCTGGAGAGCTGATTCTGCCACTTTGCTCTGCTCCAGTGAGACCTCACCTGGAGTACCGTGTCCAGGTCTGGAACCCTCAATACAGGAAGGACTTGGAGCGAGTCCTGAGGAGGGCCACGAAAATGATCAGTGAGTTGGAGCACCTCTGCTATGAGGACAGGCTGAGTGAGCTGGGGTTGTTGAGCCTAGAGAAGAGAAGGTTCCGGGGAGACCTAGTAGCCACCTTCCTGTGGGGGCCTACAAGAAGGATGAAGAGAGACTGTCTACAAAGGCCTGTAGTGATAGGATTCCTAGGAAATTGCTAGGTTTTTAAACTGTGATGCTGAATCTGAGGGGGAGAAAAAAAAAAACCCACCTTTTTTTTTTTTTTTTAAAGTGTGAAATAATCTGTGCTGGTTTTTACTGTGCAAAATTTACTGTGCTGGTAAATTACGTGTTGTGTGAGGAGATCCACAGCTGTTAGAGAGATTCTTTTTTGCAGAACGATATGTGAGATAGAGTACTTGGTGATGTGGTGTTAGAGTACTTGGTGCAAGAGGTGATGTGCTGCCAATGACTGCTTGCATTTATAGTGTTTGAGTTTTGTAATTTTTTTTTTCCCCAAATGATTGTTAATTGGGTTATGGAAGAAAGCAGTTCTCTGATGTTCTCATCATGCACAACCCATGTGTTCTTTCATCTTGTTTTAAGGATTTCTACCTGTGTGCAGCCTGGGCCCATCTCAAGTGGGAAGAATGAACTTTGGAAAAGATGTCAGCACTCTAAAATATTTCACTATCTGTGGCTTACAGGAAGGGTATGAACCCTTTGCTGTTAATACAAACAGAGATATCACAATTTGGCTGAGTAAAAGGCTCCCTCAGTTTCTACCAGTGCCACAAAATCATGAACATATTGAGGTTTGTGATACTATTAAAATGTTTCTAGACACTTTCTTCCATGAATATGTTTGAATTACATTTCTACTTTTGCACTTTTAGTCAATTTTTTTTATTTGATATTTTGACTCAGTTATGGATGAACCTGGAACCCCTTACAGATTTCTTACTTTCAGCAGAGTTGCAAATAATATAGTTATTTGGTTGATCGTATTTCTGTAATTGTGAAATCTGTCATATGTATAAACTTGAGTTTCTCAGAGACACATTCCACAAGATGTCCTCATTGAGAGCTCCATGTGCAGTGACAGTTATGTTTGTAAACAACTTCCAGAAATCGGGCATTTCTGCATAACAGATAGCATGTTCTGGTGCACATACTTCGTGATTTTTCCATAACTGTTTTTTCTTTAAATAAATATTTATTAGCCAGTTCTGTCAACAGTTATGTTCTAATCAGTTGTGCATCATGATGGGACTGAATTCACACATTTCTTCTGAAATGGATAAAATAAGAACTTTTTCAGCTAATGTCTATCACACTAACATTTAAGAAATAATTTGTGTTCTGGCATATTTTTTTATTAATTGGTGTGTGTCGTTGTAATGGAGGGGTAATTAATTGATGCAAGATTTTTTTTTTCAAAATTAATATTATTTATTATTTTTGGTATTCAAAATTCTTGCTACCCGCTTAGTAATTTTTAATAATAATTAGGTTCTTTTGCAACAGTCATGGAAACATTATACAAATGATAACATAGGATCTAGAACATTTAAGAAGTAACTAGCAATGCAAAACATTAATTGAACTGGGAGAGAAGGTTCTTGCGGTTAATTATACTGCTTGCAGTTAACTATACCACTTGTCTACTAGATGGACTCAAGGAGCTCCTTTCTGCTTATGGCAGAAGGCAATTGGTGAATTAGAAGAGGCTTTGAGTATTTGCTCAAAAATATTAGCTCCTGACTTGCAGGGCTAGCTACAGCTTCAGACAGTACCCGAACACTTTCAAGGAGTTCTGTTGATGCCTTGTCAGCCTCTGAGGCTTGTGATGCATCCTGTGAAGCCTGGGAAGATAGGAAAAGGAGCCAGACGATGTCTGACCTTATCCTGGTCCCTCTGAACAATCTGTGTGTCCCTTCCAGGGCTTCTCATCTTGGCAGGATGTCTTGGCAGATGTGCAGTCTTGGCATGGATGTCACACTAACTAAGCAGGCTGATCACGTGGAGGCATTTAGAGCCTGTTCCCGGTGAACACAAAGCAAGCAGTTTCCAGGCAGTTCAGGCCCAAAGCATCTCAGGGCTTCTTATTATGCAGCTGGGCTAACTTACAGCTTAGCATATCATAATACTGCAGAAGGCAATGGCAGAATCACTGCCATGAGCAGAGAACAATGGCAGCAGCATGCAAGCAAGCACAAATACAATGGCAGAGCACATTGTGTTACCTGCTCATCTCTTTTGATCAATACAGCCTGAGACTAATGGGCCTTTGGACACAGAACAGCCAATCAGAATGGCAGTTAGCCAAGCTTGACGTTATTTGGTGAAGCCATAGGCTTACTTTATCCAAATTTGGGAAAACATAGGCCTTGCATAAGGCAGGCACAAGCCAAGTGTATGTACCTTGTTTACCACAGAATGTAAACAGGAGTAAAACAAGTCTGGGCAAGCCAGAGTCCTTAGACTTAATGGCTCTAGGTTCTCTGTCCTCTTTCTTGTGGTTGCTTCTCCCCAAAACAGAGAGAGGGAAAGCAGAAAAACAAGTCTGGGCAAACCAGGACACGTTCAAGCCTATTTTGGCCTATTCAGGTCTTCCACAACAATTATTTTGGGCAGAGTTGGATTTATGTTGTAAAGAGTTATGATGAAATAGGTCATTCCTTTGTGAGTGGATTTTTTTCTTTAATAATGGAAAAAATAAAGCCTGCCACTCCTTATAGTGTTTATTTACCCTTTAAATGGCAACACATGGTTACAATACATTTGATGGTTCACGTCATACTGTTGCAGTTCTTGCAAGTCATTGATGCTTACTCTAGAAATACAAGCTGAGTATTTACAAGTAGGAAAAAGCATCAGCTTCAAAACAACTACTTTTTTTACATTTGATAGGTGATGAGAATTGATGGTACCATAGACAGCTGCCCCTGCCTGAAGGTCACACAGAAGTCTTTTGGTTCTCAGAACAGTAAAACAGATGTCATGTTTTTTCGATTAAGCATGCCCATTGAATGTGCTGAAGTATTCTCCAGATCAGCTGCTGGAGGGTTACCAGGCTCTGGTCTTTTTGGCCCGAAGAATGACTTGGAAGATTATGATGCTGATTCTGATTTTGAGGTTCTAATGAAAACTGCTCATGGTCATCTAATTCCCGACCGGACAGAAAAAGAAAAAGATGCCACAAAACCAGAATTAAACAACCATAAAGATTACATTCAAGAAAAGCCTTCACGTCTTAAACAAAGGTTAGTAGTGCATTTGATTTCTTTTTATTTTTCTTTTCCTTCTTTTTCTTCTTCCCTCACTCGCTTTCTTTTTTTTTTTTACCCTGTTTTTCGATTGGTACTGAAAAATTCCAGTGTAATATACTCTACGTTTTTATGTAGCACTATTAGATCAGACAGTTAAACTTCATATGATTAAATGACATCATATGCAATATGTAGAATAAAATAAAGCAGAAAACTGAAAACTAAATGTTTAAATACAGGAAGGTCATTTAGGGTTGCACATTCTTGTAAAATGTCATAGGAACATAGGTGTTTAACAAGTTGATAATTTTTGAAGTTACAGGACTTTAGTTTCCAAATAACTTTGGAATTTATACTCTAAGATTGCAATCTATTTAAGTGCTTTTAAAAATGAGCTGGTCCCTTTCTCTTTTCTGAATATTTTTGAAGCTACATTGAAGTAATAAGCTGACTTGCTTTATGTATTAATAATGTATTAAATACTGTGTACTTTGGGACAGCATACTAAATATTATATATGTGGAGATAATGTATAAATGTGAAATTCCTTTTTTTGTATGTGTACAGCGCTACAGGCTGGGGACAGAGTGGCTGGAGAACAGCCAGGCAGANCTTTCCATTTAGATTTTGATTTTCCTTACTTTATTACAGGTTTATGCTCAGGAGAACAAAGCCAGATTATAGCACAAGTCACTCTGCACGGCTTACTGAGGATGTGCTAGCAGATGATAGGGATGACTATGATTACTTGATGCAAACTTCCACGGTACTGTAAAAGGATTGGTATTCTACCTGTCTGCTTTTCTACTTTTATGGGTTTTTTTCCCCTTTTTACCTCTCTCTCACTTTTTTTTTTAAATAACCAAATTTCTTTTCTTGTAAGAGTTTGAGCAATAGTGTAATTTTCTGACAAAATTTTTAACGTAGAAGCCTGTAGTGGTCCTGTACTACTGAAATTGAGATGGCTATGTTCCTTTTGTTTTTACTTGTCAGCCTGAAACAGTTCCACATGGAGAACAATAAGCTAATTGAATCAGTTTGTGAAACTACTATCAATAACTCTGATAGGTTAATATTCAGGACCATTTAAAAACATCTATACTACTTTTACTCAGCCTTTGTGCAGGATTTTTTTTCTTTCACAATATAAGCTCCATAAGCACTCACTCTTCAATGTTCAAAGGAAAAAATGCTTTTCTTTTGAATGAAATCTCTTTCTGAAAGATATTAGATCTTAGAAACTGAGTTGCCTAACGTATAAAAATGGAAGCTACAATACAAAAATAGCCTAAAATAATGTCATGCAGAAATCTACAATGCAAATGGATAAGCTGCAACTTTAATCTTTTCCATTTTTTGTTTTAACATACATATTTTGCTGGCTATGTATTGATTTGTGTTTATGTTTTCCTGTTTTGCTTATGAATTGCAGATGAAAGAGCCTATGGTACTTTTGAATAGATGGCATGTTTTCAGATTTTAAGGCAACAAATGCGTTCTGAATCAAACTGGAAAACGAATACTAACATCTACTGACATTGTGGGTTTTTTTATTGACAGTACTATTATTCCGTGAGAATATTTCCTGGTCAAGAGCCTGCTAATGTCTGGGTGGGCTGGATTACATCTGATTTTCACCAGTATGACACAAGCTTTGACTTGGACAGAGTGCGTACTGTCACAGTTACACTGGGAGATGAGAAAGGGAAGGTTCATGAGAGGTTGGTTATAGTTTTCACTGAGATACATGTTTAACACCCATAAAAGCAACTCATAATTTATAAACTGTAAATCTGCCCCATTTAATGTAATTAGATTAAGGTGGGAAAAAAAGGCAATAAGAAAATATATCAACCTTATTTGTTCTCTCCTCTTGATTGCAAAGAAATAGTGATATAATTATTTAAAGAAATAAGTAGTCACTGAAAAGTAAAATAGCGCAGCTTTTCTGTGCAGTTTAAAACCATGATCATGTAACCATTGACTTTTGAAATCGCACAAAGAATTTAGAATATTTTATTTAGAATAAAATACCTTGTCAATTTTTGGGAACTTTTTGGTTTGGGGCATGTAGGAATTAGTACAACAGCTCCTCTCAGCATTTCAGCTTGTGATCCATGCCAGGAACTTTGTGTTTGCTTTACATTAAATGATTTAAAACATTAACTTCCAATGTCAGTTTTGTCTCTTGCAATTTTACAAAAGATTTGAGCTTGTTCATATTTATTACCTTCAGTTCTTATTTTATCAATTATGAACTCTAGTTTACAATTAATTTTGGCATTAGTTATGGTGAGGTCTATTTTCAGCCACAGGGCCCTGTTGGTTGCATCCATACAAACTTGTTCTTAGTCCACAACCTGAAGTTTACACACCATCCATAAATAAATTTGTCTTTTGACATTCAGTATAAAACGCAGCAACTGCTATATGGTGTGCGCAGGAGAGAGCATGAGCCCTGGACAAGGACGTAACAATAATGGTCTGGAGATCGGTTGCTTGGTTGATGCTGCCAGTGGCCTGCTGACCTTCACAGCTAATGGCAAGGAACTAGGCACATACTATCAGGTGAGGAGTTTTTGGTGATGTCTTCCAGTAGGAAGGGGAAAAAATAGGATCCTCAGGCTGCATCTTGTCATAAACTTTTGTAAATAATTGGAAGAAAAAGTAATTGTTGCTGTTACAACAGTGATCTTCCCCTTCTATTTGAATTTTCTGGGGTTTTATTCACTTACTGACTGACAACAGAGATATTAAGGGGAGGGGTTTAGTATGTAATAATGTTTTTATGTCTTCAGTGCTTATAAATTTGTGCATCTTTCATTTAGGTTGAACCTAGTACAAAGTTATTTCCTGCTGTATTTGCTCAGGCTACAAGTCCCAACATTTTCCAGTTTGAATTGGGAAGAATAAAGGTAAATAATACTCATTTTTGTGCGGGTTTAGGACAAATCTGTCATATACAATTGTTTTTGTATCATTTTTCACCTGCAATATATATTTGGCACGTTTTTATGATTCCAGGTGTTTGCACTATTGCCATTTTTATTTTTAACTCAATTTTAAAACCTTCATGTTCTTAAAATACATGTACAGTACATTGCATGAGAAAGATTGTAATTGATTAGGATTGGCAGAGGATATTGCAAAGCTCCGTTGAGTTTAATGAAACTCATTCTTCATGATGAAATGAAATCACTGGTGCCAGTAAGGCGGATCTCTTACTCTGAAAAGAGAGTGTGGATAAGTGGTGTATCTGTAAGATTAGATTAAAGTTATAAAATGGTTTTATTGTACATTTGGGTAGTACACTCAAGAAAGCTGAGCTGAAATTTACTTCCTCGCTTTGGATACATGGTTAAGAAATCAGAAGAGATAAAAGAGGAGTGGAGTTCAGATCTCTGGTCCAAGAAGGTGGCCACAAATTCTATTGAAGTCTCTATTTACAATTTACCTATTTTAAAAAAGTAATCTATGGACAATGCTTTTTTGCAGATAGTCTGCCGGCAGTTCCCAGCTGGTTTTACAAACTACTGTAAATGTTAAAGTTGTGTTACACGGTAATTGACCATACTGTATGTTGAATATGTTTCTTGAAAAATATCATATACTCATTGTTTGGTGAAGTTGATGAAACTGTCACTTCTGTTGGAATTTTACAGAATGTTATGCCATTGTCTGCTGGCTTATTCAAAAGTGAACACAAAAACCCAATCTCTCAATGTCCTCCACGTCTCCATGTACAATTTCTGACTCACGTGCTTTGGAGCAGAGTGCCAAACCACTTCTTGAAGGTTGATGTCTCTCGGATCAGTGAACGTCAAGGCTGGATGATACAGTGCCTGAATCCTTTGCAGTTCATGGCCCTTCACATTCCTGAAGAAAACAGGTTGGTGTTGGTGTGTTGATGTATATCAGAGTTAGGTTGGGATTATGAAACTAAATATGTAACAACATTTCTGTAAGAAAAGCCCAATGATGTCTCTGTGTTTATAACACACATAAATTTAAGAAGTGTGTTTTGATTTAGTTAATACTAAAAATTCATCTTAAATGTTTTAAAATCTGCCTCCTCCTGCTGTGTTTCTGTCCTGGTTTGAGCTTCCAGCTCAGGACAGAATATGGAATTTACCCTGAAGAAGTAAATAACAACACTTGCACAGAATTGGAAGTTAATAAAAGTAGTATTTACAAAAATGGACAAAGTACCGAAGATATTAAGGGAAAAGGAATGATACATATGAAAAATGTGTCCATGGCAGAATTGGCCATGGACTAAGCCCCTTTAAGCAGCAAAAATAGCTTCCCACCAGCAAGGCCTCCCTCCCATGCAGCAAGCAAAAGCAGAAGCAGGAGCTGAGAGCCAAGAGTGAGCTGACCAGAGGGTCTGCCCTTAAATAGAGAATAAGCAGGAAAAGGAAGGGAGTAACACATTACATTATACAGTGCCTCGCCCTTGGGACAGACTTTTTACCCCCTCAAGAGGAATCCCACTCTATGGTACAGCAGTTAACCCTTAACCTACAACAGTTTCCAACCTCTCTTTCTCTCCAAATCCTTTAGTAGTATATATAGATTTTCTATGAAAATTGAAGAAACTGTTTATAACTTTGTATTCTGTAAGATAGGGAAAGATAAGTTTTGCAGAGACTTTTTTAAGATTTGTGACCAATTTAATTATTCTATTACTTTGATTTTCCTGATTTGAGTTTAAACAATTGAAGAAATTAAACTTTATGATTTCCTTGTCTCAGCACTTTGCTGATGAAAAAATTGAAAATAAAGTCAGTGTGAAAAATTCAGTAAGAATTCTAAACAAACAAGCTTATCTGCAAATGAACTGGTTAGTCTGTTGCCACTTGAAACCTCACCCCTAAAAAAATGAATTATGTAAATATTTCAACCTATACTAGTTTTAAAATGTTATTTTCAGCTACCCAACTTGTTGTATTCAGTGTTAAGTGAATGATTTTGATCTTTCCCCACTGATAGTAATTGAAGTTGTACTTTAGGAAATTGAATAAATTTCTGAATGAACTTTGTTATTAGGCCCTGATTGTCAGGCTGATAGTGTTTCTTACTGAAAGCTGAAACATGGAAAGCAGTTCAACCCTAGAACTAATATTGTACCAATGTTATCCTTAGGGAGAATTTTGAATTCCTTTATTTAAGTAAATTTTGGCACTGATATGGAATTTACTCTAATGCTTTTTTTTTTTTTTTCCCTCTCTGCAGGACAATTGACATTTTAGAGCTGACAGAACAAGAAGAATTGCTGAAATTTCACTACCATACCCTTCGATTATATTCAGCTGTTTGTGCTTTAGGGAACAACCGAGTGGCCCATGCTATGTGTAGCCACGTGGATGAATCTCAGCTCCTGTATGCTATTGAGAATAAATATATGCCAGGATTATTACGTGCAGGATATTATGAGTTACTCATTGACATCCATCTCAATACCTATGCAACTGCCAGGTTAATGATGAATAATGAATTTATAGTTCCAATGACAGATGAGACCAAGAGTATTACTTTATTTCCTGATGAAAACAAAAAACATGGCCTCCCTGGGATAGGACTTAGCACTTCATTAAGGCCAAGAATGCAATTCTCATCTCCCAGTTTTGTAAGCATTAGCAGTGAATGCTTTCAGTTTAGTCCTGAATTCCCTTTGGAAATCTTAAAGTCCAAAACTATAGAGATGCTGACTGAAGCTGTTCAGGAAGGCAGCCTCCATGTCAGAGATCCAGTTGGAGGCTCTACAGAATTTCTGTTTGTCCCTCTGATCAAGCTCTTTTATACCCTTCTAATCATGGGAATCTTCCACAATGAGGATCTAAAACACATCTTGCAGTTGATTGAGCCCCGGGTTTTCAAAGAAGCAGTGAGCCAGGAGGAAGAAGTTGACTTTTCAGAGAAGGAGCTGAGTTCAGATGAGCTCAAGTCAGAAGGAGAAGAAGAAACCAGAGGGGACCAAGTGCCAAAGGAAGGACTCCTTCAGATGAAACTTCCAGAACCTGTTAAATTACAGGTAGCAATACTGCTGTAATAGTGGTTGTTCTCATTTCTTCACAGATCTGTTTTTCTTCACTTGGTAATTTCTCTTCCAAGGAATACAACATTTTGATGTTAGTTAAATAATGAAGTAATTTTCTTACAGAAAACAAGATTTATTACCTTCTTTTTGATATAAACTTGTTCACCATAGATCAAGTTGTTTCATGAAGTAAAATTACTTTCTCCATGACATTAACATAGAATTCTTCATTTTTATTGATTCAAACTGAAAAGAAATTTCCTAGAAATAAGGAGGAAATCCGTTCTCTTATACCTTCAATCAAAAAGCCTTACATTTTATGTCTGAGACATAGCTCTCTTGCAGCTGCCAGATATGATTAGTGTGGGATTAGTTCACGCATAGTAAATAACAGCATTAAAAATTTCAGCCACTTCATTTGCTAGTAACTGCTGCTATACGAAATCCACCCTTATTTGTGTAATGCACAGAAGATGTTTCTTAGCTTGCTAATGCTTACTTCTCTTATGATACTGTTTTCTCAGATGTGTCATCTACTCCAGTACCTGTGCGATTGCCAAGTACGACACCGAATAGAAGCCATTGTAGCATTTTCAGATGATTTTGTGGCCAAGCTTCAAGAGAATCAGCGCTTCCGGTACAATGAAGTGATGCAGGCCTTGAACATGTCTGCTGCCCTAACAGCTAGAAAAACTAAAGAATTTAGATCCCCACCTCAGGAGCAGGTATAGCTTACAATGGAAAATTTATTATTTGTTATCCTCTGTGTGTGGCAGGATTCTGTTTGATTTCAAAGTTTTCCCTTTCAAAGAGTGGTTTCATTTGCCTTTCTTTTGTATTCTTCAAGATTAACATGCTGCTGAACTTCAAAGATGATAAAAATGATTGTCCTTGCCCTGAAGAAATTCGGGATCAACTCCTGGATTTCCATGAAGACCTAATGGCACACTGTGGTAAATCTTGTTACTGAGTATTTTTCTTTCAAAATGATATTAGCTTTAGGAGCAATCTTTCTAAGTAATTTTGTATAAGAAGCACAGAGTAGTCTGCAGATTACATTGTATCAGTTATAAATACTATCAAATAAAGATACTTAGCTTTGTGTCTGGTGAAACTAGAAAGAAATGCAGTGTGGTTTTCTTCCTGATTGAAAGGGAACTTCTTCACCCATGCAGCTCTGTGGGCATTTCTTTAGGTTTAATGTACTGTGCAACACTGCAGCTCATCCACTGTTCAAGAGGTTCCTCTGCCCTATAACCTCTCCTTTGCACTCCCTTGCATAATTTGGTACAGGTCATCTTTGTTGTATTGAGTTGATTATGGCCGTGTTTATCACAATGTAAAATAATGTTGGTGGCTAATTCTTCACAGACATGAATGAAAATATGTAAGTTTATTATCCATTGAAATAGACTCATAATCAAAAAGACCACTTAAATTTCTGTGGTTTTGATTTCTTCAGTTAAATTGAAAACTATGAAATTCTTTGTGTCATATGTGTCATAAAATATGAAATGTAGTAACAATTAAAATGCAAAATACCAATAGAAAAATTAAGCACAAAAATGTGTACTTTAAACATCAAGCTTATATCCATGAATACTGTGAATTCAGCTGTAGAGTAGCTTTGTTCAAAATGAATGCATAGTTATGTTTTATGTTGAGGGCTTTGTTTTCCTGTTTGAAGGGTACTTGTCTCTTCACTTTACTTCAGTAGACTATTTAAAAAAATTTAGTAGAAGACACACTTAGCAGACATCATGAGCAGAAAAGCAGGTGGACTTTCATGTCATGTCCCATTAGCTAGAGGAAGCTACTGCAAGGATGATTCATAATGAGTTTTTGAATTAATACTCTGGTCAAGAAAGGAGCTTTGAACAAGAGCATCTCTGGACTTCTCCTTCTGAATTGCATCCTTACTGATCCAAGTTTAACTGGAAATAACATATTTAGTTATTTAATTCACTACCTTAAAATATTCAAATAAATAATGCTGTCATTATCTGAGTTCATATTACTTGAATTTGCTTTCTTGATAGGGCAAGCGCAATTGGTATACTTATGTATCACAGGACTATTTGATTGGATTGGTCCATTTCAAATATATTTCTGTTACTAAAATAAACACAAGTTTATTAGGGTATCAAATATCCTGGAAGGTTGTTAATGCAGTCTCCTAACTGAGGCAGAGCCACCACTGAGCTCAGACCTGTTTGCTCAGCAGATTTTGCACTTGGATCTTGAAAGTGTCTGAGCACAGGGATTCGGTGTCTTTGGGTAACATGTCTCAGGGTTTCAGTGTCATAATGGTGAATTTATTTTTTTTTTTCATTATTTCAGTTTGGAATGCTGCTTGTTTGAATTTGACAATTCTTGTTCATCTCAGAAAAGAGCATGGATACATTTTCTTGCTATCTCCATTGTAGGTTTTGGTGGACTGATATTAGGTCCACATAGTTCCACATACAGGTTCTATTCTGCATGTTGACAAACCCAGTTTCTTCATTCTTTCATTATAGGTCTAGCAGTCCAACCACCGGTCATCTTGATGGGTTACTGTTAGATCCTTTCCAGCTTTTCAAAGTTTTTCTTATATTGGGTAGTCCAAAACCATATGCAGTAGCCCAAATATCTTCTCACCAGTGGACAAAAAATTGCCTTGATCTAGTGTTTTCATTTCTGAAAATACAGAATATTTTTAGTGGTACTTGCTGTTACAGTGCACTGCTGACTGGTGTCTAGCTTGCTGTCTGAGAGAACCTTTATAGCTTTTTGCAGCTTTTTTGCAATGATGTTTGTTTTCTTTTAATCAGTTCATGACCAGACTTTATTGTTGGTGTGTCCAAGTTGCAAAATTTTGTATTTGACCTTACTGAGTTTTGAGTATCTTGTCAGCCCATTCCTCTACCATGTTCAGCTTCCTGTCCTTGCATGTATTTTCTGCTCCCTCCAACTGGTATCATCCACAAACTTCATAAAGGTGCATTCTTCAAGTGAAATATTTTTATTTTAAATGAAAAACTAAAAACAAAAACCAAGTCAGACTAAACTGTCAATTGTCAGAACACAAATAAATAAAGAGTTTAGAAATAACATTCGAAGGGAGAAGAGGCTTTGTCTTTGTTTTTCTCTTTGATTTTTCCTCTTTTCTTTCATCTTCTACCATCATTCTCCCCTGTTCAAATTGCTTGGTCTAGTTCTGTCATTGTTTTTTTCTTTATGAGGAAATAATAATTTGCATAATATATAGGTAGAAAGTGTGTCAGAGAATGGGTTACAGTAGAGCAGAATTAATTGCGTATTGAAAATATGGCTGTTGTAAAACATGTAAAATAATTACACATCCTGAATACTATGTTTGGTGGATTAGCAAACCACAGTTTTGGAGATTGACAACATGTGAAATGGTTGAGAGACATTTATATTGACGACTTGCAAATCAAGGGAAGAGCTCAGGGAACAGCTTAACTGTGTGGGAAAATAGGTATTTCATTTGAGTAACGTCAGAGCACCTCTGTGGTCTAATTGATAATACATTTCAGTGTCTTTACTGTTAATTAGTTTGTTGCTATCCAAACCATTTGATAATATGATTTAATGTAAAATGTGAAGTTACCAATGATCCTTTTTTTTTTTTTTTTTTAGTTTAGTGTCAGTCTATGGGAAAAAAAAAATCTATATTAAAACACTTCTAATAGAAATGGAATTGTACATAATTTAAAAACTTAAAAAAACAGATACAATAAATTGAGAATTATATGATGTCTTGAAGAAACATCCTATAAAATTCAAGACTGCTAAAGAACTCCCCATAAAGCCTTTTATTTTAGAACCTAAGGGAAAAAAAAAAATCTCATGTGGAAACTAAAAAGCCCATGAAAAATGGTTTAATGGCCTTTTCTAATTTGAGCTTATTTTAGTGTGAGTAATATACATAGGCCAAATGTTTTAATTCCGTGATGATGTATGCATGAAGTAATAAAGTTAAAAACATGACAAAAATGAATTGATGGGAATCCTATGAAGTTCAGCAATAGAAATGCACCCCTGAAGCAAGGAGACCAAACTAGAAAGAAAGCAGCTTTGCAGAAAATCACCTAGAGATCCTGGTGGACAACAAGTTGAGCAATGGACCCTTGTGGCAAAGAAAGCTAGCAGCTGGACTCCCCAGTATGAGAGAACATGGACACACTGGCGTGAGTGCAGGGAAAGGCCAACAAAGACAATTAAATTCTTGAAACATCTTTTGCATGAGGAAAGGTTGAGAAGGCTGGTGTTGTTTGACTTTAAGAAAAACTTCGGGGGGGATTGTATCAATGTATTTAAATACCTGTTGGGCAAGATGAGGTGAAAATGATTCATTTTTAACAATGATATTAATTTTGATGTCCAGGCAGAGATTGTTAATAACTATGAAAACTGTTTATTAACATTAAATCTCACCAGAAAACTTATTTACAAGGTTCAAAAATGCATGGTTTGGAAATTTATACATACAGGGAACAGGCAAAACTGGAACACTCTAAAGGCAACTAGCATAAGCAAACATTTTTACTGGAAGAGAAGGTTTGTGCGGTCACTTACACCGCTTGCAGTTAGTTATCCTGCTTAGCCACTGGACGGATGCAGGAAGCTCCTTTCTGCTTATGGCAGGAGGCAATTAATGATTACAAGAGGCTTGAAGTATTTACTCACAAAAATATCGTGGGACAATACCCAAAGCACGTGGTGGGGCTGCTGCTGGGTTGAAAGCTGTTACAGGCTTTGGAGTTTCCTCAGGCTTCTGGGTACTTCAGAAAAAGGAGGCAGATGATCTTTGACCTGGTCCTGTCTCTCTTGGCAGCAGGCTTTCATGTGCAGTCTTGGCACAGTGCAGGCTGTACGTGTGGAGGCATTGAAGCCTGATCCTGCTCGCTGGGGCCCCACCCAGCTCAGGACCAGTGAGGCAGTAAGCAGGCGCAGATAAAACAGTAGAGAGCACTCTTGTGCTACCTGCTCATCCCTTTATATCCATTTCAGCCTGAGACTAATGGGACTTTGGACATAGATTAGCCAGTCAGGATGGCACTTTGCCCAGTTTGACCATATTAGGTGAAGCTGGAGCTTTTCTCCCCTTTCCACCACCCTCAGCACAGAAGGAGGGGGAGCAGGGGAGCATGCCTGGGCAAACCAGGACGTGTACAAGCCCACTTGGCGTATTTAGGCCTACCACGACACAAGAGGACTAAAAAGAGCTGAGCCACACTTTCCTCAATAGTGACTAGTGTAAGTGCAGGAGACAATGGGCACAAATTGAGTATAATGAAAGTAGCCTCCTTCACAATACAGTGATAAATATACTACACAGTGTATTTATTGTAACTTCAGCTTGTTCACTTCTGTTAGTAATGTTTTACTTAATATCTCATAGTATTTACTATGAGTTAAATCATAGTGTGTCACTAGGGACTATACACTTTAAGCTACATATGTCCAAAACACAGGCATAATTGTTAGCATGGAAACGTGCATACTTGGGGGAGCCGACCACAGAAATATATTTACTATGTATTTTATGTATAATAGCACACAATTTATAAGATAAATTAATAAATTGAATAATTTTTTTTTGGCAGTTACCTGCCTTGCACATATACCTGATCTATAGTTGTTATAAACTGCTGGTTAAGCATGTCCTATAACATGTTTTTTTGTAGTTCTAACAGAGCAGAATAACACAGTTTACTTTGTTTGTACATGGAAGACACAAAACGTGTCTGTAATTTATTTAATGTTACTTTTTTTTTTTTGCTATTTAGTGTGTATTTTTTTATTTCAGGAATTGAACTAGATGAAGATGGAACCTTGGATGGAAACAGTGATTTAACTATTAGGGGTCGTCTCCTATACCTCATGGAAAAAGTTACGTATCTGAAGAAGAAGCAAGCTGAGAAACCAGTTGATGATGATGCTAAGACATCCTGTAAGCAAAATTGCATCAGTTTATTGTAGTCTAATTCTAGAAGGTAAAAGAAGAAAGGGAGGAATTTCTTTGTATAATTTCAGTCAAAACAAGTTGGATTTTTAGTGACACATTTTCTACGTTTTAAATACATACTTAAGCATATACTTTTGGTTTTGAGGTGTGTCTGCTTCTTTTGTGCGATATTTTCCTTTGATAGCTTACTAAAGAAATACCACAAAACAAGGTGCTGCTTAAGAATTTAATGAATTCCAATTCACGTTGCATAATAAGTTCTGAAGGACTATGGCAGGGAGGTGACCATTTAATGTTAATTTTGTCATTTATGTATTTTCTTCACAGCTACTCTTCAGCAGTTGATTTCAGACACAATGGTACGCTGGGCCCAGGAATCAGTTATAGAAGACCCGGAGTTAGTGAGGGCTATGTTTGTATTACTGCATCGCCAATATGATGGCATTGGTGGTCTGGTCCGAGCCCTACCAAAGACCTACACCATAAATAGTGTATCTGTGGAAGACACAATCAATCTTCTGGCATCCCTCGGCCAAATCCGTTCCTTGCTTAGTGTCAGAATGGGGAAGGAGGAAGAGAAACTTATGATTCGTGGATTAGGGTAAATAACTGGAGTGAAGCATCTCTTTATTTATAGACACTTGTTATTATTTGCTGTGTAGTTGTGGGCGAGGTTATACATGAAGTTTGAATGTGAATAGTCTATATGGATGTAAATGCAGACAATGGCATCAGCCTTTTCAGCATTATAGCTAACATTTTTGGAGAGAAGTATATGATGTCCATAGGACTTCTTGTGAGGAAAGTTGAAAATACGTATGTAATGTTTTATGATACTGCAAAATAGTTCTTGTTGCCTTATTTTAAATAGTATGGCTGTGAAGAATCCTACGAAGAATGCTATCCATTTCATATGAATGCAGTAACTGATAGCTGTTGAAACATATGATTCTCCCCTGACAATTAACTAATGGAATTGTTGTGAACATCTGTCTGTACATAGGCCATTTTTTTATTGTGCCGAATGTAGTTGGTGCTATTTCAATGTTCACTGGTTCTTGCAATGTTCAGTATACTCATGCCAAGGCTTTGG
Source organism: Ramphastos sulfuratus (assembly GCA_013399055.1). Classification (NCBI taxonomy): domain Eukaryota; kingdom Metazoa; phylum Chordata; class Aves; order Piciformes; family Ramphastidae; genus Ramphastos; species Ramphastos sulfuratus. The sequence goes on from WBNM01003327.1 coordinate 115,299, forward strand.
CAAAGGGAAAATCCATCACCTGTCGAGACATAACATACTGGTGTTGCTAAATCCACCTTTCTGCTTCAAATTTGAGTTGTTGTGTTTCACTTACACTAATGAAGTCTAAAATGAGTGAGCAAATACTAGACTCTGGCATTATGCCTCAGGAAAAAAACAACCTCAGAGGAGTTCACATTTCATGTTCTGCTTTCTTTTGGTTCTTTCACATTTTCCTCACCATTTTCTGCTACAAATTAAAAGCAAAGATTTTGTGAATCTGATTGAATGTTTTTCACAACATGGGAAAGTCTGATGTAAGGAAGAAAGAGTACTTGCTATTAGGCTAGTGTTCTCACTGCCTTTTGTTATTACCCATTTTGGTAGCCTCTATCATAGTCTTATCACGTAGGTTACCCCACTATGCCAGTTTTATCTTTTACAATCTAACCTGAGCACCAGCACCTCTTTAGAAATGTTGCTGTGGGGCTTTTTTTGTTTTTTTCTTTGAGTGAGAAGTATTCCTTTCTTCTGACTGAGAAATTAAAGTCTGATGCATTTCTGCTTAAAAACACCATTCAGAGATGCTGTTATTTTTCTTAACTGTGACATTTCATAATGTGGTCCACAGTTAAACAAAACACTGAAAGTGGATGCACTTTCCAAAATAGCATAATATTGGTAGCCCACCACTGAAAGAGGCATTTCAACTTCCTGTACCATATTTCTGTGAAGGAAAGCTGATGTAAACAAGTAAAAGTTTAGAGTGACTTGGCAAAAGGCCTTTTTCCACAGCATGAATTATTATTGTAAAAACATGTGGTATGGAAAACTTTTGGAGGCAGCACCTAGCCTTTATCATCTCTGATACAAAAGTCTGTCTGTAGGCTTCAGGAAAAAAAAAGACCAGCTAGTCTCTCTGGGAGTTATGGGGAATCAAAAGTTCTGGCGGTGCCACCTATATCAGACATACTGCATACATTCTGTTGTGTGACTGATAGTTGCAGGCTTGTAGCTCTTACAGTGATGGAACAGTCATATGATATCTTTTATAAGGCTGTTTTTTTCCTTGCCTGATTGCAGAAGTTTTGCATCTGAAACAAAAAGAAGGGGGGAAAAAAAGACTGCTATGAAATGTACAATGAAATTTGAACAGTTGTAAAAAGTCTTTGTTGTTATAAGTTGCTAGTCCTTTTCTATCACAGCTTGATTACTTTTATATTGATTTCATGAGTAATTAGTTTTTAGAAATTTAATTACTTTTTAAACCAGGCATTTTTTTATTGCACATAACATGTCTGCCTAAAATATTGACATAATCTTCAGGGCAGATTTTATAGTATGTAAATCTCTTCTGATGAAATATGTAGGAGAGAAGAGTTCTTTTGAGCAGTAACTCATAAAATAAGGCTGGTATTTGTGCATTTTGTGATGCATAGAGGGTAGCTGCATAGATATTCTTTTTCCCATACAATATTTTTTCTTGCTTTTGGTGGCAGATGTCAAATGTCTCAAAGTGGAAATGTTTTGAAACGAATGATTTGTCAAAAATATTGACTAGTTGAATTTAAAATCTAAGTTAATATAACAGTTTTGATCATGGTCTTGTCAGAATGTAGTTTTAGGTCTGCAATGGAATTTCTAATGAAATCATAAAAGCATCCTACTCTGGATTGATCAAGTGGTGATTAGGGCCATAGCTATAATATGGGAAAATTCAGATTCTTCCACAGCAAAAAATAGGCTATCAGGAGAGATTGAGACGCAACATAAAAAAGTCCCTGAGGTAATGCTTTTACCTCAGATGGTGAAGAATTGGACTGTAAATAAGCTTTGCAAATAACATAAGTAAGCAAGCAAGCTATTGGTCCATAACATTTTAATCCATGTTTTTGGCTTTTCTTTTTTTCTCCTGTAGCGACATCATGAATAACAAAGTGTTTTACCAACATCCAAATCTCATGAGAGCTTTAGGCATGCACGAAACTGTCATGGAAGTGATGGTAAATGTGCTTGGTGGAGGAGAGTCCAAGGTAAAGGAATTAATTTTTAAAAGACAGAATTCAGATTACAGCTGTTCAAAGATTAGCACCAGTAAGGTACTAAGCAGTTACTGGAGATCCCAAGTCCATAACCTTTTCTAATTTCCATTAGCATGATAGTTGACTCAGTTTTCAGTAGTATCTATCCTTCCATTCTGGAGAAAGATATAATTAGCATTCTGATTTCAGATGCTTTAAAGAAAAAAACTGCAAATAAAGGGTAGATCTTTTTAGAAGCATATTAAAAGTTTTGTAGTATTACTCTGTATATCCAAGCATTCATATTCTTCTGCGTCTAAATCTATAATTTATGTGTGATCCCAGCTCCCTTTATTTTTTTTTTCCCAAGCTTTTACTTTGCTCTTTGGGGCTTAAGGAGCTACTTGCCAAGTAAGCCCTGTTGGTTTCAGTTTAAAACCTAAACAGTTAACTTCACTGAGATGCAGTGACTACTATGGCTAAATATTAGTGCGTTAAAAGGCTGTTACATAAATAAACTTTTGCAAGTTTTATGTCTATGTTAGAGTTTGAGCTTCAGTCTGGTTCTGTTTGTTTCTTAGGAAATCACTTTCCCAAAGATGGTGGCAAATTGCTGTCGTTTTCTGTGTTATTTTTGCCGTATCAGCAGACAGAATCAAAAAGCTATGTTTGATCATCTTAGCTATTTACTGGAAAACAGCAGTGTCGGCCTTGGTAAGTAATGTGTGTGACTTTTGATGCTTTAAACCAAAACTAAAATCTTGAAATTATCTACTGATTTATGTAAATAAATAAATAAATATCTAGATACACATACATAAACACACATTTGTTTTTCTGCACCCATCTGTTTGTACCTTCTGTGTTGAAGTTTCTCTTTTGCACAGTGCAAAGAACACTTTCAGAACTATATTACTAACTTCATACAATCTCGTAACAGTAGCAGTATGTTGAGGTAATTTAGTATATGTATTTTTGTACGTGCCTGGACATTAAGAAACAGTTGGTGTTTAGTTGCACATTTTGAGGAACAGAATAAGAACCTGATTTTGATAAAGAGAATCGTAAATAAGTGTTGGCTGCATTTCAGTTCACACTGCTTTAGCTTGTTCCTCTGCACTGTATTCTGTAGACTGGTCAGCATACACCTTTGACAGTGGGAGAAATACAGAGCTCATTTGCTTGGGTATGCATGTATAGATGCCCAGAAATTAACCTTGATACTTTTCTTAAAGTGTTAGCCTTTCTTTCCTTGGCTGAATTGTTATAGAGGAGACAGATTTATCCTTTATATAATTTTGTACTTGTCATTGAACATAAATAATAATTTAGAAACTTCATACTAATTTTTTTCATGATCACAAATGTCTTATTCGTTTATAGATACAAAACAGAAGCATAACCTAAAAAATCATTTTCAGAGAGAAAAGTGCCCAAATTAAATGCTTTTGAAGTGTTAATATGAAAACTGTAGCTTTTTCTAATGCTGTAATGACTACCTTTTCTTTTAAGTTGATAACATATAAGCTTATATTTTTAATGCTCAAAGATATTTTCCGTTTCAATACACTTGATAAAATGTCAGTATTTTAGATATGAATTTCCCACTATTCTCCCAAATAAAATTGTGTCAGTTAAGAAAACTATAAAGTATGAGATCTTAAAACAAAATATGTAATGAGGATAGGAATATGTAGGCAAAGTTTTTTCTACCTTGAATATTTTATTTTGATTTCATATCAGTGTCAAATTTCATGTAAGTGCATTGCGATTTATTGTAAATGGAATGGTACATAGATGATATGCTGGTAATTGTGCTAACTAATTACAAAATGTATTTTTTTAAAAGACTTTTGTTAATATTTTTCCTCTGAATTTGTTGGGCTTTAAGTTGATGTTGAAACTAAACATTATTTCAACAGCCTCTCCTTCTATGCGAGGATCAACTCCTTTAGATGTTGCAGCAGCCTCTGTAATGGATAACAATGAACTTGCACTAGCTTTAAGGGAGCCTGATCTCGAGAAGGTTGGTAGCTTCTTGTGCTGTGTTTGTCTAGTGGGGTTTTGGTGATGGGAGAGAGACACAGTGGCGTGTAGAAGCTTTGAGAAACTCCCCTGCCTCCAAATTAGACCCACCTTTGTCCAAGGCCATATTTAAGAAAGGAAAAACTGTTGGGTGGATTCCTTTTATTTTTGGGATGTCTTTTGTGTAGTAAGGCTGAGAAGCTTCCCCTTCCACAAATTAAAATTTACCAGACCAGGTCAGACAGCTTTGAAGTAAGATAAAGCTATATTTACAACAAAGCTAAATTTACAAGCATATATATACACAATATAGTTACATGTATTGACAATTATATGCAATTTTGAAATAATGTAGAAATCCAAACTCCCCTTCCAGACAAAGAAAGAGAGGCCCAGAAGGGGCTCAAAGCCACCCTCTCTCTCTCTCCCAGATAAAAAACAATCAGCAAATCTTACTTGTTATCTGTTAGCCAAGGTTAATGAACGATATTAAAGAGAAGAGATGTGAAAGTGTATTGGTTCTGGTTTAATCTTCCCAGAGACTCAAAATATAGCTAACAAGACCGGTACAATAATAATAATAATAACCCTTCCTCCCTCCCCTCCTTTTGGAAAGAAAGGAAATAGATGTAGAGAGACAGTAAAAGGGGTTAAAAAAAAACACCCAAAGAATAGTCTTGCTTTGATTTGGAAGTTTAAAAAAAACCTTTAACAATAAATAAAAAAAGGTATTTAAGGTAGGAGAGTTACAAAAGGTATAGGGAAGGGAAACAAGGTACAAAAGTATATATACAACCATACTGATGGCAATGGATGGAGGTAGATTCAGAAAGGGGTGTCCACCATGTGGTAGTGTGGCCAGCAGGAACAAGGTGATGCTATCAGGAAGGCAGGCAAAAAAGAGAAAGAAAGAGGAAGTTCCTCTGTTTATATTGGGGGTCCAGACAGGAAGCGGGGTTGGGCTAACCACTACACCTGGGGTCAGGTTCAGACCCACCCCCTGGGAGGAGTCAGGAGGACCCGGAATCAGGTTCAGACCACGGACCACCCCACCCCCAGGAGGGTTAACCCTTTACAGAAGGAAACAAGCTCTCAGAAGCAAAGAGAGCAAATTGTTTACACTTTATTTTTATCCCTTTTAACAAACCAATGAATGATATAGACTCTATCATTATTTTCTTTTTTACAACCAATAATCTAGTTTCTCTTATTAGAATATTCCAATTAGTCTCAAACCAGCCCATTTTGTGTTGGAGAGGGGTGAGACATGGTAGAAACATCCATGAGGACAATCAAGTCAGTGTGAAAGGAATGGGGGATATACACTGGAGCAGTCATTCACTTTCAGTCCCTGGCAAGACTGCTCCTGAAAATGCCCATGGCTCTGATGGAGGCCCATGCTGTAGAGATCTCTTGCTGGGAGAATTGCAGTCCATAGACAGGACCCACAGTGTCTTCAATAGGAGGCACACTCTGTTGCCGCAGGGAAGAACTGTCACAATTGTGTAGAATATATAAATTGCTACTGCAAAAAAAGAATAGAATAATAGCTACTATGCCAGTGGTGGATGAGAAATGAGGCTTAAATAATGGAAAGACAATTTCAAAACAGAGATTAAAAAATACTTTCTAATGGGAAGGGAGGCAATGAAGTGTTTTATCCAATTTGTTCTTGAAGACCTCCAGTTCTGGAGATGCTGTAAACTTTGTAGGAAAATCAGGAGCAGTATAAGTGATTGTTTGTTTGAATAGAAAGATACATCATGTGTGTTTAACATGATATTTTACAGTTTATTTTTCTTAAGGATGGTCAGCAAAGATAAGCTGTCTGAACTGGTTAAAGGCTATACTTGCAATTCAGCACAGAGAAGGCCAACTTAAAACTGTTACTGAGACTAGGTTTGAATTACAGGACGTGTTACTGCTGTGTATTTTGAAAAGAAAGAAAAGAAAAAAGCAAATGTAAAGAAAATATTAAAAGAAAAGAGTAGACCTGTGAACTGTATTAGAATAGGTGTTTTCAAATATGGATAGTGCAATAGGGACTGTTGCAAAATTAGCTAGTTTATAACACAGGGTTGCAAAAGATGAGACATAGAAAAGCAGTGGTTTATACAGAGAGGAAAACTGGAACTGAGGTGAGTACGGTCTTGCAGGTCATGACAGAAGTAGTAAAATACTGGAAGAATGAACTAAGAAAAAGGCTGATCATCTTTGGCTTTGAATTTGAATTGCCCGAAGTACAATATGGTTTTGTTGGGCAAATGAGAATGTGGACATTGTATTTGACACAATGGATGAGGGTTTTCTTTTTTTTGTAACTGCACTTCTCTCCTTTTTCACAATTAATACCCTCTTTTATCTTACTTTGCTTTTAGGTGGTTCGCTACTTGGCTGGATGTGGATTGCAGAGTTGTCCTTTGTTAATTTCTAAAGGCTACCCAGATATTGGATGGAATCCAGTTGAAGGAGAGCGATATTTGGATTTTCTTCGTTTTGCTGTTTTTTGCAATGGTTGAGTAAAATCATATAAACTGTGTAACTTCCTCTAATATTTAAATAAGTTTGTAATTTAAAATAGTAACAGAAGCCAACTTGATAAGTTACCATAAATTTATAGAACAGCTTGCTGAAAGAATAGACTTAGGCATGTCATGTAGTAACTTAGATGCCCATTTCAAAAGTAATATAGGGTCCTATGAGTGTATGTCCCAGTTTTTTAGATCCATGTTTAGCCTTTGAAATGCTTATATCTCCTTTGGAAGAAGAGCGGAAAGTTCTAAATCTTTTAATAATGCAACTCATGCTAGACATAGAGTCAAAGTCTCATCTTTTGATGAATATTTAGTCTAGTGTTCAGCAGCTATATTGGTCCCTTCACCAACTCTCACTTTACTATGACTCAGTAGTTTCAGTCATGCTTTACAAACCCTTTATTACATAATTACTTTGACTTTCTTTAATTTAGACTTAATTTGTGTGTTTATAGCAGAGCTTTTGTTAGAATAACAGAGGAGTATATGTGCTTAGGTAACTGTCATGATATTTAAGCTCGTTTATAGTTAAAAGTATATATGCATGCATGCGTTCTGCACTTTTGTGTACTTTTTTTTCAGAAGCCTTTTTGATGTAATCTTAAATCTTAGTATCTTTTCTTTGTGGTAGGAGAGAGTGTGGAGGAGAATGCTAATGTTGTAGTCAGACTACTTATACGTCGACCTGAGTGTTTTGGTCCAGCTCTAAGAGGAGAAGGAGGCAATGGCTTACTTGCTGCCATGGAAGAAGCAATACAAATATCAGAAGATTCTACACGAGATGGACCCTCCCTAAATAATGGATCTAGTAAAACTCTGTAGGTGCAGAAGTTAGTTTTTGTTTATTATTTTATAATCTTATATGTTGAAATAAGCAACTCATTTCACAACTATCAGCTGGATTCTTCCTTAGATTGTATAGAGGGTACACGTTTGTCTTCTGACTAACAGTGCTTCCTCTGCATTGTTAATTTAGATAGATTTCTCTAAATATTTAATTATTTTAACAATTCCGTGGTTCTGTCAGTCAGTTAAGAATCTTTCCCCTGCTGTAATGCAAGACAGTCACCAAAATCATTTTAGGGAGAAATCCCATTCTGTTAGTCTGTTAACAGTCCGCTAATTAACAGGAAGCATCTGCGTGTAAGTTGTTACACATATGATCAGATTTCCTCTGTTTATTGATGATGTAAAAACCTTACTGTATTTCTTAATCTTTTAATTGTTTTAACATTTAACTAATTACAGTGAAATTGAAGAACAAGAGGATGACACTGTTCACATGGGGAATGCAATCATGACCTTTTATGCTGCTTTGATTGATCTCTTAGGACGTTGTGCTCCTGAAATGCATGTGAGTTTTGTCTTCAGGTGTTGGAAAGTAAAGGCATAGTTGGTTTACTAATCATTGGGTGGTTTGCTGTTTGGCTTTTTCAGAGTAATGTGCTATCAGATATTAAAGCATTGGTATGACTGCATAATATTCTAACATAATGTGTTCAGACTCCTCGAATTTCACTGTTATGAGGATGTAGAATGACTTAGTTGGTTTTGTTTTGTTTTTGTTTTTTTTAAGCCTTGTTTTCGTCTCTTCATATACATACTTAATCATACTGTTTAAATTGCATGTAAGAGTAAGGCACTCTTTTCAAATGTAGAAATAAGGATTGTCCCTGGACATACACATTGATACTCTTAATCTTGACTCACATAGACAAAGCTACTCAGAGGTAAAATGTCAATATTTCAGGGATTAGATACAAAGAAATAAATAGACACACTACAAAACCTAAATCCTAAATAATTATTTGTTCCTAAGAGCTTGAAACTATGCAAAAATAGTAGTTGTCTACAACTTAAAATACCTTCTTGCTCTTCAGAAATTCCACTTAGTTATGCAGTTTCTCATTTCACCCTGATATATGCCCTAATTCATACAGATCAGTATAGATCAGTATCATATCTATGCAGAGACCAATAACTTGAGATAGGAAACAGATATCCATATAATATGGTCAGTGTATGAATATCAGTTTTGGCTGAATTAAAAAAAAAAAAAAGTCTTGTTTTCTTCCTGTCTTCCTTTCTTTTATAAAACAAAATTAAACCAACAGTGATACCTAAAAGTCTAATTTAGCCAGGACAAAAAATGTTTTTTTTTTCACCTGAAAAATCTACTTTTGCTTCTCTCTTCCCCTCCCTCGGTGTGCTATATTTTAATGCATCGTTCACCTATTTTACCTAGCATCCTATTCTGAAAATGGACTTAATCTTATTTAATAAGCAAGCATCTAGATTTCTGGACTATGCAAGCTTGTATCCAAAATAGAGCAAATAAATAGAGATTACATGAAGTTATAAAGCAATTTTGAGAGCAGTCAATATTGTATGTCTATGTTTCAGGAAGTTTCCAGGATGTGAACACATATAGAAGATAAAAAAAAAGACCTTGTTAATTTTTAGTTTGTCTTTTCCTTAGCTAATCCATGCTGGTAAAGGGGAAGCCATTAGAATCAGATCAATTCTACGGTCTTTGATTCCACTGGAAGATTTGGTGGGAGTAATTAGTATTCCTTTCCACATGCCAACCATAGCTAAAGGTAAGATTATTTTCTTTTTCACTCCCATTCCACTTTTATGTTTTGTAATTTAAAATATTTATACTTGTACTTCTCTCAGTATTTGAAAATATTATTAAAAAAAGCCATTATGCAAATTTGAAATCATATGAATTTCAAACACTTAAAAAAAATTCCGCACACTACAGGCAATAATTCTTTGTGCAGAATTTACATCACTAATGTAAATCCCATTTATTTAAATCAAGTAAAGAAAATTGATTAGAACTTTTTAAAAGAAACTTTAAAATGCATACTTTCTGATTGTAGAAGCTATGTGAGCATCAACATAAAAGGAAAAGGAATTGCTTACACTTTATTGGGTATCTGGAGAGAGAACATTTTAATAGTAACATGGAGTGTCTAGGGACTTATAGCACAAGAATGCCTAATAGGTATTGTAGAATAGATAAGATAAAAAATTCTATTTCACCATTATTTATTCATTTTAAATTATGTATTTGTAATTCTACATAATAATGAATATATAGATGATATCTCACTAGCATAGAGTATGGCTTGTAGATATAAAATTGTTTATTTGCCTTTGGAAAAAAAAATATACAAAGTTTTGAAAATACTTTAGTGAATTCCTTTCAGATTTTTCAGAAGATTGCAAACACAGAGGACATCTTAGCACAATCTTGGTTCATTGTCATATATTACAGATATGCTCACCAGTTCTGCATTCCTGGGGTGCTTGATGTAGAATAGTGTTTTTTACTTTGTCTGCTTCTTCCAAGAACTAGATAGTTCTGTAGATGAATTAGTAGGTTTTGGGTACTTATCGTATTAGAGTATCAACTGATAAGAATCCCTTAATACACAAAGCATGAAGGAGGTTTCGAACTGGATTAATTCAAGCCTGGAGAAGAGAAGACCCTGGGGAAACCTAAAACCGACCTTCCAGTACCTGAAAGCCCCCTACAAGAAGGCTGGAAAGAGGCTCTTTTCAAAGGCTGTAGTGACAGGATGCAGGACAATAGTTTTAAATTAGAGAAAAATATATTTAGGTTGGGTGTTAGGAGGAAATTATTTACCATGAAGGTAGTGAAACACTGGAACAGATTACTCAGGAAGGTAGTTGAGGTCTCATCCTTGGAGATATTCAAGGTCAGGTTTGACAGGCCTCTGGGCAACGTGATCTAATGGAGGATCTCCTTGCTCACTGCAGGGGCATTGGACTAGATGACCTTCAGAGATCTGTCCCAACCCAAACCATTCTATGATATATGGTTCTAAGTAGTAACATTACTGCCTAGTCTGCTGGTGAAGGATGATCCCTGTCATTGAAGTCTTATTTCTTCCTTTTAGATGGTACTGTGGTGGAACCTGACATGTCTGCGGGGTTTTGCCCAGATCACAAGGCAGCCATGGTTTTGTTCCTTGACAGGGTCTATGGAATTGAGGACCAGGATTTTCTTCTACACCTGCTTGAAGTTGGCTTTCTGCCAGATCTTCGTGCTGCTGCTTCTTTAGATACGGTAAGGATATAAGTCTGGTGTTATTTCAGTTCCATTACCTTACTGAGGACTACAGAATTTTCCATCGCTTGAAACTCCCATTTTTTATTCTTCATGATGTTTTCTGCATTTCTCAAACATTGGATGAGCTGCCTGTTGCTGCTGAGCTATGAGAATACTGGAAGAGCAGTGAAGAAGCATCCTCCAGAATGTTGCTTGCATTTTAAAGAGCCCCCTTGTCTGTGAGTGATGCAGTGACTTTCCACAGGAGAATTTCTGAGCTGGTGCTATGGAATCAAAATCAGACAAGTTGCCAATGAAGCATGTAACTGAGAGGCTCTTTCTGGAGACATAGAGAAAGTGTTCGTCTCCATGCATTTATTAGGGACACCTACAGTGTTATTTAGGAAATTACTGATTTTTTTAAGTTCCTCCTCAAAATAGTTGTCTTTTTTTGTGTGTCTTATAATTTTAATTAGCTAGCTTTGTCCAGAAAGATCAGATTTAGAGGGCTTATATGAGAGTTAAGGCATGGACTTTGATTACTCTACTTGATATATTTCTTAAAACAACTATGTTGTTATTTCAGAAAGGGCAGAAGAGCATTTTTTTTCTCACTTGGAACTTGGACTCGTTTGTAATACAGAAACAAGATGAGTCTTTTAAATGCAAACTTGAGTGCTATTACCTAGTTTTGGAGTGATCTGTTAAGCAACTATGATGTTGTTCAACAAAGTTTGAAAATTTGTTTACATTTGAATACCTGCCTTTAGTGTCTGTGTTCATTAAAAGCAAAACAAAAAGACATCTTTGAGACTTTTAGAAGCAGGAAAAGATGTTAGACATCCAGCTTCCAATACATATCAATTCCTTATTTGCGTATTTGGAAATTTCCATCTTCATAACTAGTAAAAACGGAAACCAAACAAGAAGTTCTTTTCAGTTGTAACAGCACTAATGAGTCAAATCTAATTTCTGTCCCATTTAATTTCTAGGCTGCTCTAAGTGCCACGGATATGGCTTTGGCTCTGAATCGATACCTTTGCACAGCAGTCTTGCCTCTGTTGACCAGATGTGCTCCTCTTTTTGCTGGCACAGAGCACCATGCTTCCCTCATTGATTCCTTATTGCATACTGTGTACAGACTCTCAAAAGGATGCTCTCTTACCAAAGCTCAGCGAGATTCTATTGAAGAATGTTTGCTGTCTATCTGTGGGTAAGAAAATACTCCTGACTGTACAGGAATGCTAACTGATAAAGTCACCTATGATATTTATAATACAGGAATGCAGAGCTGTATCACCAGGAGCATAATTAAGATTTTACTTTTTTCTGAGAAAAAGTTGTGATATTTTAAAAATATATTGTATTACATTTGCAACTTTATTAAATCACTTACATGCAATCATCAGTTACTTTGCTAATAGCAAGGTTTTTGAACTAAAACCTCGGTGATAAACTATGAGGATGTACTGCAAATACACAGAGTTGTGGAAATGGGGAATTGTGCATACACTGAAGTACTTTCAGTACTTTTAGCTGTATACATTGTCAATATGGGTGATGATCAGTAGATTATAAATTTCTATGGATCCTAATCAATGACTGGTCATTATTGACACCTATAAGATACATATTTTCTGAATATCTGTAGTCTCAAAACCAGCTGATGATTACCCAGGTTTTTTTATAAACCTACAGATGAAATTATCAGAATTTGACTAGGCACTTACAAATTAATTTTCTGTGACTGGGTAGGTTTAGACGGGACATAAGGGAACATTTTCTCACAGCAAGAGTGGTCAGTCATTGGAATGGGCTACCTAGGGAGGTGGCTGAGTCACCAACCCTGGCTGTGTTTAAAAGTCATTTGGATGTGGTACTTGAGGATATAATTTAAGGGTGAGCTTTGTAGAGTAGGAATAATGGTTGGACTTGATGATCCTGGGGGTCTTTTCCAACTGGAATGTTTCTGTGATTCTGTTTAAAGTTAGAAACCCTTAGGCTTTCAGATCACCAGAGGATTTTTTTCATGTTTCATCATATTTCCTGTTGTCATAATGTGGAAATGTGTTCAGAAATCACAGGCATTTATATTATAGTACTGTAAAAAAGTACTGTATAGCATTTCTTTATGAAATATATCAAATTGGCCACTTTATGGCCCATGCCGTTCTGGAGTGTATTAGAAGGGCTGGAGAAATTAAAAACCTGCCTGGACATGTTCCTGTGTGATCTGGTATAGGTGATCCTGCTCTGGCAGGGGGGTTGGATCTTTAGAGGTCCCTTTCAGCCCCTGACATTCTGTGATTCTGTGATTTTATATATATATTGCCATGATAAGAACCAATAAAATGGACCAGTATTTGCTATTTATCTGGAAAGGTTTAATGTTCATATACACTATACCTATTTCTTCTGTCCTTTCAGTTGGTGCCCACCGATGTGTGTCTTGTTTAGCACATCTAAAGAGTTAGCAGTCTTATGTCTTTATTGGTCTTCAGGATATTTTTAAAAGCCACTGAGATACATCACAAGAAATGAACATTATAGCCTTTTCTCATGGGTATAGTGATCGTAATGCACAATATCAAAATTCAGTTGTTGGGTTTTTTTTTCCTGAATTTGTCTGTCTATATATCAGATATTTTCTCCACTTCTTTAAAGCATTTGATGTGCAGCTTATTCAGAAAGTTTTCTTTGGTATGCACTTGTTTCCTTTCTTTTGGATCTGTTTTTTTCAGTGCCACAAGCAAAATCGTTTTACTTTTATGAATCTGAAAAAATGTAATGGCATAGAACCTTCAGGGTGTTTTTATATAATTATTAATTATTTACATGAAACTACTGATACATCTTTTTGAAGTGGTTTATCTACTTTTAGGCAGTTGCGGCCTTCCATGATGCAGCATTTGCTGAGGAGATTGGTATTTGATGTTCCTTTATTAAATGAACATGCCAAGATGCCACTTAAGGTAAAATGTTTTATTATTTAACAGCATTCCTTGTGACAAAATGCAGCAGAAAATACTTTAATGAAGAATATTTTTTGTTACCTTTTCTCCACTCTGCAATAATCTCTAAAACCATACTTTGTAAAGATAAAGTGCTGTTTTGGCAGGATTTCAGTCTAATTTATACCCATCCATATGGAATGATGAAGTCTGTGTCTAGTGTTTGCTTTTTCATTAGTTGTCTTTTTGTGGTTTTCTAAGTCCATATGGAAACACTACTGGGGGCAGGGGTCAAATCCAGTACACAAGGGAAGGTAGCAATTGATAGTATGTATGTACCCTTACTTCTGTTGTGTTCGTTTTCCCTGCTGTTGGAAAATGGACTCTTCTGTGGTTTGTGCTTGTAAATCTAAACAATACATGGATTTTAATAATCTTATATCTCATTTTCAGCCCCTAAAGAGTTCTCCATATCTTTTGATTCTGACTGTTAATGCACAAGAAAAATGTGATTTTTTTTTTTCCTTTGAGATGACACATTCCTTAAAGGTTCCTTGGATTTAATTGACAGTTCTAAGAAATATATAAGACCTTACCTTCTACTGTTTTTGAGCAGCCAAAATACTCCTCTGTCCAATTAAACAGGCTTCTGCTAGCCAGATTGTGGTCTCCAGCCTCAGATGAGAAGTTCAAATCATTAGTCTCAAAGCCAGGACCTGCTGCACAACCTTTCCTCTGCTAAGGGGAAAGACTCTGTAATTTGGTTGTGTCCCCTGCCAAGGGGAAAGACTCCTTAATTTGGTTGTGTCCCCCAAGAAGTGCTCAATGAATGCTTGAGCAGCCATTCTTTGGTACCCACAGACAAACTGTTTCCTGTTTTCTGAGCTTTTGAATCACCTACATCTGAGATAGCCGGAATGTACAGAATCATTTGCTTATGGTAATATCACAATTCTCTTCATATCTGTTCTCCTGAAGCCTGACTTGCCAAAGGGATTAATCATTATTTCCTTTCTGTTTGGTTCAGCAGGATGGAAAAGTCACTACAATTGTCACCCTCAGGATCAAAAAACTTGGTGTCATAGATGATAAGATCTCATGGGTTGTTCTTTCCTCCCCAAAACCCCCTGAAGTATCACATTCACAAAGAGAACACCAAGCTATTATTTGTTTTTTGTGCCATATAAAATGTCATAATACATTAGAAAGATCCCCTAGGCAGTATACTAAATTATCAACTGGTTTTCTCACAGAAGATATGAACCATACTGTGAGTTATTCTTGAATAGCTCTCAAACATGTAAATAATAATTGGGATCTAGTTATAATCATGGTTCTACCATCTTACCCATCAAGCAGGAGTGTTTGGAATAGTGGCACACAGGCAGAAGTGAATTCTTCTGTTCATCTGAACTGTCAGAGATCTTGTGGTGTTGGTGAAAATAGTTCTGTCACGTAAATTTTGCATATGTCACTAATGTTACAATACAGAACTTTTCATTCTATGTGTGTATCCACTAATGATTCAAAGAATAGATAGACAGCATGGCTTCTTGATAAAAGTTAGACATTTTTCTGGCAGTGTGTGTGTAATGGTCAAGTGCCAGAATCAAATAACATCAATAGTTATATTTTATTTGCTCTCAAAATATGTTCTGTTTT
This sequence comes from Ramphastos sulfuratus, assembly GCA_013399055.1. Taxonomy (NCBI): domain Eukaryota; kingdom Metazoa; phylum Chordata; class Aves; order Piciformes; family Ramphastidae; genus Ramphastos; species Ramphastos sulfuratus. Next base: position 130,555 of record WBNM01003327.1, read on the forward strand.
AGTTGCTGACAAATCATTATGAAAGATGCTGGAAGTATTATTGTTTGCCAGGTGGATGGGGTAACTTCGGTGCTGCCTCAGAAGAAGAGCTTCATTTATCCAGAAAGTTGTTCTGGGGCATTTTTGATGCTTTATCTCAAAAGGTAATTCATTATAATGTCCATCTACTACTGTAAAAGCCTTACTGTGTAACCTTTTTTCATTAATCTATCATTTTTACCCAGCTTCTATTGACACTGTATTATCCACTTCAAAAGGAAAAATGTAGGCTTTGGTAAATGTAAGTTTTTCTTGTACAGCTACTGCTTTAACATAGATATTCTCTTTTGTCCACCCATGAGAAAAAAAAAAAAAACTAAACAAAAAAACTACGAAGTAATCTTGAGATGTATCTGTATAGGTCAGCTACACTTCAGAGCCCTAAAAGCAAATTCAAGCATCAAATGTGACTGAAAGCTACAATTTGCTACTTTACACACCTTAAACCAAGAGCATAGTCCTTTGCTCCCTGACTCAAATGCCATTTTGGACAAAAGTTTAGTAATACAGTTTGGTATATATTTATTATTAATTCTGTGAGTGTTTTTAGCTGACCCAATTAAAATCCAGGTATTTAAAAATGCTATATGTATTCCTATGCTGTGTTCCCTTCCCAGATAGGAAAAATGCCTGGTGTTCTCTCAGGGAAGTCAAACTTTTTCCATTCAGGAAGAGCACTGCTTGAGCCCAGCTTTATCCATAGTGTATAATGCACTCTGGACAGTCAGTTTCCTTTATTTTCAGAACTTAAATTCAATTTCACAGTAAGAAAGTAAGTCTGTGGGTGTTTTGTTTCACATATAGCTGTATCAGTGATGTTGATAGCTTCCATTTACTACTCGTTTTCTATCTCCTGTGTGTTCCACAGAAGTATGAACACGAACTGTTCAAATTGGCTTTGCCCTGTTTGAGTGCAGTTGCAGGGGCCTTACCTCCAGACTATATGGAATCAAATTATGTCAATATGATGGAAAAGCAGTCTTCAATGGATTCAGATGGGAACTTTAATCCTCAACCTGTTGATACATCAAAGTAAGGGGATTATTCTGTGGCAAGTAGATTTTTTTTATCATGAATGTGTAGAAGAGAGATGGAATCTGTTGTTGAGTGTGAGGTGAACTTAGACCTTTTATTCTCCTCTGGATGCTTATCTTCTAGATAAACTTGGAGACTTTAACTATTTTATTTATTTAAAATCCTCAAAAGCAATAACTTTAAAATTACATAACTAATTTCTTGCTCAAGATAGATTTTAATGCATTTTCAGCCTGAAGCTAACACATTGTATAAAACACAGATCTGACAAAACACATACCCAAATGGGATTTATGTGTCTTGATTTTTGTCTGTAGCCAGTGTCCCATCCTCCTTTATATATAATAGCCTTACAGCAGTGCGGTTATGCAGTATATCTTGAAAAAATGCAACTTGTAAGACATTTACTCCAGTTGCCTTTGTGAGCTTTCTGTCTGTATTAACATATAGAATATGGAATGCCAGTAGTACATTGATGTCTTAATTAGAGCTTGTACACGTGTGCACATTGAAATATCATAGGAAAAAACATAATCTAGACTGGAATGTTGAAGTCCCTTTAGTGACCATTAAAATTAATTTATTTATGATGTATTTAAGATAAATGAAGATTTAATAAAATTTAATAAGGATATTATACTATCTTTTAATTGAAGATGACTTTAGCTGGTGTAATTTCAGAGGAAAATTTTAAATAGCCAGAATATATTTGAAAGCCTGAGAAAATGTTACTTAACATTATGTAAAACATCAGTCACCTCATTACCAGTCAACAAGTCTGTGATGAATCAAGACAAAGAAAGCACTACTTTTATCAGTATCACATCCAATCTAACCTTTATTTCAGTATACAAATCCTGCATTGTCTTACTTACTAGTCCTAGACTTATTTTTATGAAGCTATAGGTAATGTGACCTTACAGTACTAGACAATTGAATGCCACTGAAATTTTTCAGTGTTATACCATTATTAGAGTTTGCTTCAACATACATTCTTCCAAACAACAAAAACCTCTGATGACTGTGTTGGATTAGTATGTTCTGGCCTTTGTGTGTCATAATTTTAGTTTTCTAAAGTTTTCTGCTTTCTCAGACCCTGAAGATTTAAAACTCTTCTACTAGCAGCAGATGGCACTGTAATACTTTTGATGCCAACATTTTTTGTCTTAGGAGGGAAGATTTTGCTATTTCATAAATCAACAACAAGCAATTCTTATCTTTTATTTGTAGGAATGCAGATGCAGAATTTTTTGTTTTTTAGATGATTCTGCCCTAGTGCTTTTTTAACAATTAAGGAGGGAAGTAGATCTGCTTAAGAAATTTTAACTTTATCTTGTATATCCACTGAAGGACTAGTATTTTATTTGTGTTGTTTGGGTTTTTTTCTTTTTTCTGTTTTTAATAAGGAAAATTTATTTTTAATATTCACTGGAGTGTTGGGAAATAAAGCTTTAAGCATATACCTTTTGATTTGCCTTAAGTTATAGTGCTTTGAGCATACAATAAAATATATAGGAGTATATAGTGTAGGTGTATAGGAATATATGAGGGGAGTGTTAGCACACAGGGCATATGCATTAAGTTACCCCTATATTTCTAAAACTACGGGTCTTATTTATATCTTTAATCTTAAGAAAATGAATGTTAATAATAGAATTAGGTGACAAAAATCTTGAGTTCTTGGTATCATTATTGATTTTTCTTGTAAGTGTCAAGTAAAATTCTTAGAAACAACTATGGTCCTAATTCAGTGCCTATTAAATAATTCAGATTTTTCCCTTGATTTAAATGGACCTTAGAACAAACTGTATGTGATCACAGTAAGGTGCTTTCAATGAGTGTATTCACTACTTATTGTTTTCTTCAAAACAAAAGAAGCATTACTATTTTAGCATGTGTGATACAATGTTTTTTCTCTTCACTTTCAGCATTACTATTCCTGAAAAGCTAGAATATTTCATTAACAAATACGCAGAACACTCACATGACAAATGGTCAATGGAAAAGGTAAAGTCAACATTGCTGTTACAGCATTTGTAGTGAAATCCACTTCCATATATAAAATATTTTACTCTGGATACAATAAAATAGTACATTTTGTAATGCTACAAACTTGTATGTAGATAAGATGTAAACCTGTATTTTCTTTAAATGCATTTGGGAAAAATGTTCTGCAAGTGCAAATGTGTATTTCAAAATAGTGTTTCATCATTTCATTATTTTTTATTGTTGACATTTAAGTAAGCATACTTGCTCTAATTGCTTAAGAATTTAATTTACTTGACATTTCAATTTTTTAAACAAAAAAACCACCTCTTTCGGGTTTTTATTCGTTTGTATAATTTGTGTCCAGTGTTCAAAAACAGTTCCTCAACTGTAGCACAGCATTCTGCTCTATATAAATACTCAAAAGAAAAATGTATTGCAGTTTTAGTTTTGTACAATCAAAAATTTTCAAAATTATGTCATGCTACAAAATTAGTTTCATTATGTGTAAGAAAAGATTGAGAACATAGTAGAACAAAAATTTTAAGAGAACAGCTTTGCTGTTCCTTTGCCAGTTTTTTTCTTCTCTGTTTTCCAGTTTGCTAATGGATGGACATATGGTGAAACGTATTCTGAATCTGCAAAAATTCAACCATTAATGAAACAATATAAGTTACTATCTGAAAAGGTAAGAATTTTTCATTCTTGATCCAGGGTGATTGAAAGATTGCTTCATTCACTGTGAAAAAGTCACCATATGTTTGCATCACTTAAAAAAAAATGTTTAGAATTTGTCAGCTAATCTATGATTGTTTCCTTCCTCAAAATCTCAGAAAGAGGGAGAGAGGGTTTATTGTACTATAAATGGGGGACTCAAACTCTATTTTTTTTCTAACAGCTGAATTTAAATGTCATAACTCATGGTGAAACTGAGGTGGTGGGGGGTTTTTTTTGGTTTTTTTGGTTTGTTTGTTTGTTTCTTTTTGGTTTTTTGGTTTTTGGGTTTTTTTTTACAGTAGGTTCATAAAGGAACGTCTACTTGATTAGTGAAGACTTAGGTATAGGCTTTGTCTGGTCTCCAGCAGAGAATCACCAAGATGATTAGAAGGATGGATAACTTGATAAATGAAGCATGGCTGTATGAACTGAGTTCTGTCAGCTTAAAGAGCTGAGAGGGATATAAGCCTGGTTTCCCAGTCCCTAAATGCTAGTTACAGAGAAGATAGATGTATTCTCTTCACAGGGATGCACAGTGAGTGACAGGACAAGAGGCAATGGGTGTAGGTTGCTTCCGTAGAAATGCTGTCTGGAAATCTTTCTTATCTTGGCAATTAAACATTGGAATAGATTATCCAGAGAAGCGGAGAATTCACCTGTGCTGCAAATATTCATGACATGGTGTCAAGGTCCGGAGAACAGAGATGAACAGTATCTCTGTCCAGAGGAACAAGACTGGTTCTTTTAGATGTCCATGTTGTGAAATTAAGGTGCAAACGAGACCAAATATCACCCAGAACTATTTATTAAGGGATAACGTTGAACAAACCCGAGGGAGAGAGGGAAGAGGGGAGAGAGAGAGAGAGGGAGAGGNGTCATAACTCATGGTGAAACTGAGGTGGTGGGGGGTTTTTTTTGGTTTTTTTGGTTTGTTTGTTTGTTTCTTTTTGGTTTTTTGGTTTTTGGGTTTTTTTTTACAGTAGGTTCATAAAGGAACGTCTACTTGATTAGTGAAGACTTAGGTATAGGCTTTGTCTGGTCTCCAGCAGAGAATCACCAAGATGATTAGAAGGATGGATAACTTGATAAATGAAGCATGGCTGTATGAACTGAGTTCTGTCAGCTTAAAGAGCTGAGAGGGATATAAGCCTGGTTTCCCAGTCCCTAAATGCTAGTTACAGAGAAGATAGATGTATTCTCTTCACAGGGATGCACAGTGAGTGACAGGACAAGAGGCAATGGGTGTAGGTTGCTTCCGTAGAAATGCTGTCTGGAAATCTTTCTTATCTTGGCAATTAAACATTGGAATAGATTATCCAGAGAAGCGGAGAATTCACCTGTGCTGCAAATATTCATGACATGGTGTCAAGGTCCGGAGAANCCTAGATGACCTAACTTTTGTAACAGCTGATAACATAATTAAGTTACCTTAAGATCAGACCTTGATAGAACTTGATGGATGTCCAGAAGTCCATCCCAGCACAGACTTTTTATGATTCCATTATGGGTTTTTTTGATTCAATTACTGCTCCACCTTTGATTTCATGTCTGAACATGCTATTAACATGGTTTTCCCCATGATCTTTAATAACTTCCTATAGGTCCAGAATTCTCCTGCCCACCTCTGAAATTATGAATAGACCTTTTTATGTCTTACATGATTTGTTTGTTTCACTGAAGTATCCTTGGACCAAAAGGTCTAATTTCAGTACATTTCTTTGCATAAATCATAGAGTTGTTTAGGTTGGAAAAAAACAATCTTACATAACTAGGCAAAATCCCAAAATATATTTTTTGCTCTGTACAGCTACATAACAAACAAAATTATTGTGTTTACCTTCTTCTAGGAGAAAGAAATTTATCGATGGCCAATCAAGGAATCACTAAAAACTATGCTGGCATGGGGATGGCGAATTGAAAGAACACGAGAAGGAGATTCTATGGCACTGTATAATCGTACGCGTCGCATATCTCAAACCAGTCAAGTGAGCAATTTTATTAAAAGTTACTTTCAAAATAAATGCAAAAAACTGCTTTATAGTCTTTGATTTTGCAAGCAATGAAATAAATCTGTAGCATAAAAAATGTGAAAGCCTTTTTCACAAGCAGTTATACAAGTCTGACTATTGGATTTCTATTCCCTGAAGCTGGAACCTTCTTTCCCTGTTTCAAAGTAAAAAGTTGAACAAAACTGAAGTAGGAATGTGTTTGTTAATTTGATTGAAAGTGAATTATATTGGGGGAATCATTAACATCAGTAGGTGATTATGTATTAATAGTGAATATGAATATGATTTTAGTCTGCTGTGTTTCAGAATTCAGTGTGTGTGGATGCCTTTAAACTTGTAAAAAAATAATTGTGCAATAAACCATTTCTTTTTTCTAAGGAAAATTAATACAAACATCAACATTAATGCACCATCAAGTTTATATCTATAGACAGACAACATTCTGAAAATGTTAGATTTTTTTCCTTTAGAATAGCCTTCTTAAATGTTGTAAGGACAAAATGGAAAACTACTACACTATATTCCCTAAGAGCCCCATATACTTTTCAGTTAAACTGGGGAGGGAAAAAAAATCTCTTTCTCATTCACACAGACACACATGGAGCCAAACCAATAAGGGAAATAGGATGGAGGGGGAAAATCTTTCCCTCTTATCTCCACTCAGCTTGGCAGTATTTATACGTATGAGTGGTGATACATGCCTGTGTCTCCACTCTTTATAGACACTAGACAGTGTATATCAGGTGATCTGAATTAGCATTTGGGCTGAACTACACACTATAGTTTACACCCTATAATTGCTGTCTAAAATTCTTGACTTCATTTTGAAAGGAGGCCTTTGAGCTTCCAGGCCTTATGCATAGGGTTTTTTGGTCAGACATAGAAATAAAATTCTGAACACTGTTCATTCTGAAAGATGTACCTTTCGGGTATGTGAATTAATATGTTACCGTGGAATCCATGGCGGTAAACTCAGCAATGCCCTGTATATAACCATATTTGTTGCATTAGTGACTTGCCATCCAGGCAATATCTATTATTGTTTACCCTTCTTTCAATATTTGTGTCAATGTAATGACCAAACCTGTGACAAATTTAGGCAATAGAAAGAAAGAATGACAAAACTCTGATATTTTCTGTGGGAAAGATAGACAGAAGGAAAGAGATATCTATGTAGAAGATTCTATTCCTGCATGTAGAAATAGGTTTGAAAAGCCAAATTCAAAGTTTGTTTTTTGTCTGAATTAGCCTTAAACTAGACAGTTTGAGATTTTGCCTAATGAGGAAAACAGAGATATAATCATAACCTTAGTACAGCATTATCCGCAATGAATTAAAATCTTAAACAAGGTCAAGTCAAATTTGCATCTGAATGAGGGGAATTTGTGCCTGACGACTGTCTTTGGGAACAAAATATTTAGAACTTTGCCTAAATCTCACTGACATTTACCATCCTTGATGTATTTTCACTTAAACTACTTACAATCTTTTTGGTCTGTAGACATGCAACTGATTTTTTTCTTAAATTCTGTCATTATTTTCAGTATCTTGTTAATGTTAGCTTCTTCGTATCAAAAGATTTAACTTTGGTGTTTTGCGTGTTTGTCATTCAGATCTCTGTAGATACAGCCCATGGTTACACTCCTCGAGCAATTGACATGAGCAATGTTACCCTGTCCAGAGACTTACATGTAAGTCAGAAACACTTATTATGCCTACTCTTTTTTGCAGTTGTTTTATTTATTCATTTCCCCTTGCTAGTTTATTTTAAACAAATTTCGTGCCTTACAACACTTTCTTTGATATATTTTGATTTTGGTTTGTTGTGGTATTTTCCTTTGATTTGGGTTTGTGTTTGGTTTTTGTTTTTTGGTTTTTTTTTTCTCTTTGATCCTCTGTTACTTTCAAAAATACAGTTAGCATCAAAAAAATTCCATGTTTTGAATTTATTTTCTCAGCTCTCTTTGCAAACATCTGTTGTTTTGAAAAGAACTCTATTTAGAAGACCCTCCAGCATCAGCTTTTTTGTATCATTCATTTCTCCACCATCTTCCAAAAACATTTTGTCATTACTATTTGTTTGAATTTTGGGTGTAGAGTTTTTTGTTGTTTTGTTTTGTTTTAACTGAAGAAATAAGAATAGGAACCATTGGTACAACAAATTTTATAAGAATAGAGAATAAAAAAGTTTGGGAGAGGCTTCTGACAGATCTATCAGTAAATTGGTATTACCTGGAACAATATTTTTCAGTTGATAAATGATGCTTCTGTCTTTAGAAAATCAGGCTTTTTTTCATGGTGTTTGATAGACTATGGAGATAGTTTTCACAGTCTCCTGATTTACTATGAATATAGTTACAATATTATGTCAGCATACACCAGATAGTTTTAAATTAGATAGCATGAGTGTCTGTACCAGTCTAGCAATGGCAACACAGTGTTCAAAGCTGGCTCTTGAAACACAGAGTTAAGTTTATCCATACTGAGCTATGTCATAGTACTGTGAAACAAGCAGCAGTAGTAAAGTAATTGGTTAACTCAACAGTATATACTGATATGTCTGATAAAATTCTTGCAATGGATTTCCGATCCTTGATTCCTGTCTTGTAGTTTCCAGTTCATGTGCCAAACCACTGTAGATCTCTGACTAGCTTTACAGTGATAAAATTTTGTAGCCAGTTAACTATTTTACTTGAATTAAAATATTCAGTAGGTTGCTGATAATTCCAAAGAGTTAATATTTTAAACTGGGGAACAACTTCATCATAACAACATTACTTAACGTAGACTCAGTGTAGTCAAAGGACTTTACAGGCTTTGTTTAATGCTTACAAGACAACTCTTGATGTGAACGTCTTTATAATATTATGATGCAGTAAACCAAACCCACAGAAAATTAACCAGCCTGTCACAAAACAGAGAAGATATGGCATTAGAACTTCTATTACTGCCTTGTTTGTTCTGTTACACTATACCCTCTAGTATTTACTATATTTACTTTTATTTCCTTTGTAGCTTTTATCTCTAAAGCAGAGCTGGTTGACTTCGTAATTCATTTGTCATTAATTTTGAAGCTGGTCTTAGAAACCAGCTTCAGAGTATTTTATTTAAAAGCTAAGCTAATCACAGAATTATTGAGGCTGGAATAGACCTCAGAGATCATCAAGTCCAGCCTATGACCTAACACCATCACATTGGCTAGACCATATCAGTAAGTGCAACATCCAATTTTTCCTTAAACAACTCTAGGGATGGCAACTCCACCACCTCCCTAGGCAGCCCTTTCTATGAGGAAGTGCTTCCTAACATCCAGCCTAACCCTCCTCTGGTGCAGCTTCAGGCCATGCACTCTGATCTTGTCGCAAGTTGCCTGGGAGAAGAGCCTGACCCCCACCTTACTACAACTTCCCTTCAGGTAGTTGTAGAGTGTGATAAGGTCCCCCCAGAGTCTCCTCCAGTCTAGAAAACCCCAGTTCCCTCAGCCTTTCCTCACAAGACTTTCCTTCCAGCCGCCTCACCAGTCTTGTTGCTCTCCTCTGGACCCACTCCAGCACCTCAATATCTTTCTTGATGTGAGTGGCCAAGAACTGCACACAGTGCTCGAGGTGAGGCCTCACCAGTGCAGAGTACAAGGACAAAATTACAACCCTAGTCCTGCTGGCCACACTATTCCTGATACAAGCCAAGATTCTATTGGCCTTTCATGCCACCTGGGCACACTGCTGGCTCATGTTCGGCTGGGTGTCAACCAGCACTCCCAGGTTCCTCTCTGCCAGGCTGCTGTCCAGCCACTTATTCTCCAGTCTGTAGCACTGCATGGGGTGATTGTGGCCAAAGTTTAGGACCCTGCACTTGGCCTTGTTAAACCTCATACTGCTGGCCTCAACCCATTGACCCACACTGTCCAGGTCTCTCCGAAGTGTCTTCCTACTGTCCAGCAGATCAACACTCCCTTACAACTCGGTGTCATCTGTGTATTTACTAATGGCAGACTTGATCTCCTCATCCAAGTTATCAATAAAGATGTTGAATAGAACTGGGTCTGGTACTGATCCCTGGGGGACACCATTGGTCACTGGACACCAATTCACAACCGCTCTCCATACCTAGGCATCCAGCCACTTCTTAACCCAGATCCCCTGGTTGTCTTGTACATGCTGCTTGATGGCACTCAGGATGAGCTACTCCATCCTTCCAAGGTTCTCTTCTGGATTATCAAAACATTAGGACTCGAGAGTACATGATTGAAGGCATCTATAATACAGTAGAGATATGTGTAATGTGTCCACTGGAGAAAAGCATATGAAGCAAATTGTCCTATAGACAAACAGGATAGGACCCGAAACTTTCAAGTAGTTATCTGAGTTCATCAACATTCTCCCAAATAAGCTGGTACTTAAAAACACTGGTTACTCAAAACCCTTACTGAAGATGAGAAGAATGCTTCTGTAGGTCAATGGAAGAAAAATCCACCACTGCGTGTAACTAGAGGCTATACAATCAGGAGGACAGGAAAGGCAAGTTTAGAAAACATTGAAACGATATAGACTAGTTCCTACTAGTTTATAGAGACTAGAAAGCTTGCATATGTTTCGTTTAGTTTGAGGTCTAACTCCTAGTTTACCAGTCTGGAGGAGTTTCATAGGAACAGTTTACTTATCTGTTGCACACACTGGAGGGGAATTCCATGTTGAATAAAAACCGCGGCAGCATCTATGAAATCCCTGGTAAAATGTTGATGCTGTTAATGGTATACTCACATAAATGAAAATCCACCTTGACCAGGCTATATCCATGAGTTTATAGTCAATCCGCTGAAGTCAACAGGAAGAATTTTGATTCAGACTTCTGACTTGCTGTTCTTTATTTCCATTACCAGGGCCTTTAGGGGAGTCTTGCTGACACTGTTGCCAGAATTGAGTCCTTGTCTGACACCTCAGTACTCTGTCTAAACTATACTCCTCTTTGTGGTTCCTACTTTTTCATATTAACAGTTTTTGTTTCAGCCCAAGTTCCTAATTCATCTCTCTCTCTCTCTGTGTAATATATATATCTCCATGCTACCCAAATTCACTAGCACAGTTTTTCAATATAGACTCTTTTTATCAGTGAACAGTTGCAGTCTACTTGTATTGAAATTCCTAGGGAACTAAACCTGTTGTTTAATATCAACCAGAAAACTGTCCTTCTTGGGGATTAACCATCGCAAAACATATCACTAAGCTCTCTATTCTTCCTAAGGCTATGGCTGAGATGATGGCTGAAAACTACCATAACATATGGGCAAAGAAAAAGAAAATGGAGCTTGAAGCAAAAGGTAATATTTACCATAGATATTTACAATATTTTAAGTTCTCTGTGATCAGCTTAGGTGATGTATTTGAAAAAAGTAGAATGGGGAAAAACAAAAGAAGAGCAGCAAATTTAAATGGACAAATTCTTAAATATGTATTTTGTGATTTTTAGTGCCTGGAAGTTCTTGTAATACTCAGTGTGATACAGGTCTTGTTGAAGTAGTTTATGAATGCAAATAGATCAAAGGAAATCACAGCTTGTAAATAAATTTAAGCTACAGTAATACATTTTACTTCTAGCATTAATCTTTCAGACTATTGCCCAAGGAGCTCTGATTTCATTTGAATTACTTCTTTATTGCAGGTAGATCTGAAAGGGTATTTACTAAGAACTGCACATACCATGTATTGAATTGACAAGTGAATAAACCTAAAATGATTCCACATAAAAATTTTATGTGCTACATTATTTCTGTATACTTAAATGATAGATTTTGTCTTGTATTATGTAAGTTACTGTTCTTCCTCTGTGTTATCTGCAGATAAGATTGTATTTGCACATGCAGGAAACAATATTTGGAGAAACATCACTTTCTCATTTGCAAATCACTGAATCTAGGGTTTTGTCTTTGATTTGCTTGGGAATTAACTGACCAAGGCAGGAATTACAAAAGTAGAATGATTTTTATTTTCCTGAAAAGCCCCACCCCCAAACTATATGCAGAACTAGTTCAATTTTATTTACAGGTTCTAATTCGGTTGGGGAATCTTCACAAGGATGCTTATGGGCAAGTTTAGTAATTTAGGAAAGTCAGAAAATGGAAAATGCTAAGCTACAAGACAGCTTTAACCCACTTAAAAGTCAGGCTGAGCAGAGAACGTAGGGAACAGCAGAGGTGTTACTCACAGAGGTGAAGTAGGACTTCAGCAATGATCCCTGCTGAATTTCGTTGTGGCAGCCTCTAAAACTGCTATCTGTATCCACACAGTATTAAGTCTGATGTGATTAAAAACCTGCCAAAGCCCAATGTGTCTGTAGACACAGCTTTCATGAGGCAAAAATCATGGAGAGCCGCTGTCTTAGCAACGCAGGGATAAAGCCAAGCTGCTGCTGTGTTCCCCAGCTCAGGGTAGTGAGCAGTAAGTCAGGATACAGTTGTTATGAATATTCAAATTTTAATATGTGGAGATGGAAAACCAGCCAATTTTATTAATGCAAATTCCCGCACCAAACAAACACACACCCCGAAACAGTGAACTATTTACAATTTACCAAAGGTTCGAATACCCATTTGGGAATTACTCACACAAATCTTATGGAGCAATTTAGGGAAGGAACAAAGAAACATAAATACCCATATCCTACACATAACTCAGATCAGGGGGTGAGGAGCAGCAAACTGCTGCTGCCGGCCTCAAGATGGATTCCCATTGCCCTCTAACAAGGCTATTGGCAGAGAAATCTGAGACTTCAATTGATTTAGTAGCTGAATTTACTCACTGATCAGCCCGAGACGCTGCGGTGAGGTAATAATCGAAGAAATTATAATCCCAGTTGTGCTCTCGGGGCAATCACAAAGCAGAGAGCGTAGTGGGACTCGAGTGCACTGCTGAAAATCGAAAGCAAAAGCCCGGGAGGGAGCCACATGTCCTCTGGGGCTAGTCTGCAACACACTGCTTCAGGAGGAGGAGGAGGAGCATGGCCCGGAAGCAAGTGAAGTCAGGCCCTCCCAGAGCAAAACCCCCTTCAATCTCTCCTTGAGGCAAAGTAGACCACTGGCAGGAGAGAAATTTGCAGCATTGCTAGCAAGTCTGGGCCTGTTTTGCCCCAGCAGGACAACAGTGGTCCGAGAGAAGCCAGGCCCAGGTGCTGCTGGCAGCTGTCTCTCGAATGGACCTAAGGACTTGCCAAACTTGCAGACTTATGGGGGAGTGGAACGAACTGTGCAAGAGCAGGACTAGAGTAGAATTGTACAGAACAGTGTGAAAGCAGGAACCATGTGCTTTTTTTCCTCACTCTATTTATAAGCTTCCTAAACATTGTGTTTGTTGTCACATATATACTGGCCCAAAGAATCCAGCCAGTCACCAGCTGATTCCAGTGCAGGCTTTCCCAAAAGTCAGTACACATGTGGAAAAGGGAGCCTTTGCTCTTCTGCCTTCAAGCCTGCAAGGGGAGGGGAAACAGTTTCGCACCTTCTTCCCCCATTCAAACCTCCAGAGACAGAGGCAGGGAAAGAAGGGATTTGGAGTGCCCCACAACAGTCTTGTCCAAAGGTGTCCCAAGTCTAATTATATGCATGAAACATGGCCTTTGTTTGTTTTTAAATTATTGTATGATTGCTTTTTTTTCATCAGTTGTAAGCTTCTAGCAAAGGTACAATAGTTAAGACCTCATGAGAAAATAAATTTCTTCCTGGGAATGCCTTGGATAAATCACCATGAATTTCCATACCTTTAATTATATTTCCCCTTAATACAGCTTTTGTTTTAATTTTTATAGCCTTAAAAAAAACAAACCAAAAACTTTAAACCTTCAAAATTAGCCAGAGGATACACAAAGTTCAGGAAGTCATTGGCTACCAGAAAAATAGAGGTTTTGCTTCCAAGCAGCACTTCAAGGAGAACACTGTGTAGTATTTGTAGTGATATACAAAGGAGTACAGTGCTGGGAAAGCTGGACATGGGCTATAGTGAAGGAAGGAGAGGCTTGACGGAGAATTTCTTTGTGTGAAAATTAGGTGTATGTTTCAGCTGTGCAAAACCTGGCCCTCAAAGAGTGTGCAGTTTTTCCTCCAGTTTATACATATGCTAGGCTTCAAATATTTTCTTATACCTGTGGAAAGAACAGAAGAGTAATGCAGATTTCAGAACACAGAATGCTCCTATTTTTCGTTTAAGACTTTTCACATATATAAGTATGTTAACCACCTGAAGAAGTCAGTCCCCTTCACTGAACACTGACTGTATTAATTGTAATTCATCGAAGGATCTCTTATAGGCTTAATGATAGGGCATGTATGTTTACTGGGCTTGGTATGCATTTCTGCATGTCTGTTTTCAGGTGTAATAAGGTGGAATTAGAGCACATTTGTGATAATAGAATAAAACCTAATCATCACGGAAGGTGTCATAGGAATTTATTATGTTCTGCTATATGATGTCAGTTGCTTTTCATTAAAGTATTTTTATTAATAAAAGCAACATTATTTTCCTGCCATATTAACAATCTACTTTCAGAGAAGTGCTAATACATCAGTTATTCCTAAGCAGTACAAGTAATTTATTCTGTTTACTTCTCTGTTTTGTCAGTGCTCTTTTGATTAGATTGGAAAATTGTCTAATTACATTTGAATAACATACTCTAATTTTCTATCATTAATTTATTACTGTAAAATCAAACTACCATATAATTTTGGATATGTCTATATCTTGCTAAACTCTATGAACCTTTTTTGTTGTCATCAGAATGTTTAAAAGCAGGACTCATTGTACATGCTTATATATTTGTCTATATCTTAGTTTGCTTGTGAAATGATATGTTATTTATTGGAATATTTTCAGTTTCAACAAGTAATTATAATACACGTTTGTAACAACAGTTTTTGCAGTAAGTTCAACATATTTACCTGGTACTTGCAGCAACTGATTATTTTAGAACTATTTTTGTAGCTACATGTAAAGTTTATGTCTGAATATTTTTTAGGTTTGTATGAAGAATCAGAAAAGTACACTGTTGTTATTTCAGGTTAGATTTTATTGTAATGTGGTATATATTATTATTGCAGTCCTTTTAAATAGTGGTATTTACTATGCCAACAGACAGCTAACTGCTTTTTAATTCTCTTGATATTCTATAGTAGGAGGAGGCAACCATCCTCTTCTTGTTCCTTATGATACACTCACTGCCAAAGAAAAAGCCAAGGACAGAGAAAAAGCACAGGATATTCTGAAATTTCTACAGATTAATGGCTATGTTGTCTCCAGGTAATTTTCTGTTTAGTATTAGTATCACAGAAGATTTCTAGTACTCTTGGTATCTGCTCTTCTTTTTTTAATTAAAAGAAAAATCTGTGGTCATTTTAAGGTTTCAGTTACCTTGGAGTAAGAATGAGCTCCTTCATGTAGAACATTGTAAGGAGAAAATGGATTATGGAGATTGTAGCAAGGCTTTTGGAAGGCACAAGCAGAGTTCTCCAAAACATCTGCATGTCTTCTGCCTCTCAATGTTGCAGCATGCATTTTCTTTCTACTGTCTTTCCATACATGTAGCTGTTAGTAAACTTGTTCAAGTGACAGAATTATTAAGGCTTCATTATAGGTCAGGCACATGCGCCTCCCTCTCCATACAAATTTCTAGGCAATTGCATTGGTAAAACCATTTAATTTCTAAAATCTGCTACTCATTTCTTTCATCTGATTTAGTTTGTAGTGTTATTAAACTATTTCAGAAGGGAAGAGTGCTTTAAGTTTTTTAAACAGTGTACAGTGTAAATGTAATGATAGTGCACAAATGTAATCAGCAATTCAGTACATACACATGCTATTCTTTGCAGAATAGCATGCATAATTTCTTTTGATTTTAATATATCTAGCATGAATAAAATTTTAATTAAATTGGAGGCTTATCTATATAACCAGTGTGGCTTAGGAAATTTGAGTCACAAGGAAAGGCTGAAAGTGTATCTGAGTTTTGTTTGACTTGAACATTAATAAGTGAATGGAACAATCACAGAGATGGGTTTAAGTAATCATTATGAATTAATTAGCCTACTGCATCTACTTAAAATCTGCCTACTTCCTTCTTTTATATCGCATGTGAAATTCAACTCATTTATGGAGTCATTTATGGAGTTATACTTAAAATCTTTCTGGGTAGGTGGAATAATTCAATTTACTTCCCTTCAAAGGAAGGGAAGTACCCTTCATGTAAAAAGAAGTGTGTCAGTCAGTGAAATTTCTTTCTTATCCCCTGTCAAAATGATAGACCTCAGCTGTATTCAAGGTTACACTTTTTTTCTTTTTTCCCCACTAATCCTTTGTATTTCTGAGTCAAACACAAGGGAAAAGTGAGTTTTGAAAGATCGAAAGGCTAAGAGGGATGATAATCATTCACTCAGACATAGTTATCATCTAGTAAATAGTTCATGCTGCATCTACATCCTCCTGCGCTAGTCAAATGCAAGACTTCCTCTCAAATTAAACTCAATGTGCCTCCTGCCCCTGTACCTCCTGCCCCTGTTACCAGTATGCTGCCTAAACAAGTATCTGGTTCATGTGGGGGGTTTCGGTTGTTGTTTTAGGTTTTTTTTCTTTTGTCTGCTTACTACTCGACTTTCTGCAACGTATGTCTTGCACACATTTTCCCAGTCTTTAATTTGACACTCACTATTCTCGTCTACTGCACTCTCATTCACACCAGATCTGGGGAAGTTACACTTACTCCCTGCTAAGCACATGGCACTCAGGCATATGGCAAATGATCAGCTGCTATCACTGAGCCCTCCACTTGCCTTACTGACATTACCAGCCCACATTAGCTGTCTTTTTGAGACACACAGCATTCCCACCCCAGTGTCTGGCAACTGAGACTCCCTATTATTCCATTTACAGATCCCACAGACCAGAGCTGCCTAACCCCTCCCCCTGTCCCACCACTCTCTTACTCAATTTGGTAGCACTAAATAAACTCATGCCAGTCCCCTGTCATAGCTGACACTCTGGTCTTAAAGTCTGTAGGGCCCATAGAGATGTTCCCAAAACCTATGGCCTCTCCAATTACTGATGCTGAGACCCTCATTCACTCCTGTTACTTGTACTACAGGGCTGAAGGCACCTACACCTCAAGTGTGACTTCTATTGATGGGCCAGTATCTACTCATACAGGTCTTGCCAGTAGCTAGCACTTACTACTGGCAGAAAACACTTACACACAGGATAGTAAATCACATTGAACAGAGAGATGATTAAGAAACAATTTAATAAGAAGATGTGACAGACTTTAGCGATGAGGCGTAGGGCTCCCTTTTGTCTTTTCTCCCTTTTGATCTTTCTCAGTCCTCGTACTCTGAACGTTCCCTGTTCCAGTGATCTGCCTCAGTTATTACAAATCCTGATGTTCTTCATTCCTCTCCTCTTAGGAGTGACAAAATACAGGTGACCCTCTCCAAAGCTCTGCCTAAAATTTCTTAATGGACCCTTGGTGTCCAACATTTTCTCCTTTATCCTTTGTCTGCTACATTTCTGATTCTTTGTGTTCATGTTTATGGTTTCCCTCTTATTGCTCTCTTTTGCATTGAGAAGGTCCTTGATTTAATAATCTTAATAAAGCAAGCACTATTTTATCCTTAAAAGTACCAGCTGATAAATCTGTTTTTCTTCTAGAATCTCTTTTTCTGAAATGGAACCTTACCATCAAGCAGTGTTCTAATTTAAAGAAGAAATGTGCACTACACAGGCAGCTATGTTCAGTAGGCATACTTTTTTACCTTGCAAAATAACTTGGGTACTAATGTACCCCTGGCAGTGGTCTGACTGTCTCCCTTGCTGGTTAAGCATAGCTTTTTCATGTGCTGTCATAAAAGTCCTGATCCCACAGAATCAAGGCTTATGTCATTGCCAACGTGTTGCTAGCAGACATCAGTCTACATCATGGAACCACTCTTTGCAAATTTGTACTTGTTGGAAAATAGTCTTTTCAGACTAGTAACTATAAAAGAACATACTGGAAAAGGTAAACTTCAATTCTATCACTTTATTTTGGTTTTCTTCTGATTTTTCACATGCTACATAGCTATTCAAAGTTCTTCCATTACAAATTGACCTTTGGGGAAAAATCATCATGAGGAAGACTAGATTTACTTCTATTTTGATTGTTTAAGTAAAAATATTTTGGTAGTTTCAAAACTTCTTCACCCAAGAATTAGTCCTTGGAGGGAAAGATAAGACAGTAATGCCTTAAAAGTAAGGAAAAGAAATTAGAATGATACTAGATTATTATGATTGACTTGTCTCAGTTTTTTTGTAGCCACCTTCTTGGGAAATCTGAGTTTTACATTAACAAATTCAACTCAAAGCATTCTGTGGTTCTAAGAGTCCAAGAAATTGCTCAATACAAGTGTAAGCATACCTTTTCTATCAAACACCAGACTGTTCTGTATTAATAAGCAGTTAAATATTACTGGAGTAAATTCTGCTGGACTACATGGAGAGGTAAGACTATATGAATCCTTCTGCATTTGTGAAAATTGACTTGCTTCTTTTTGCAGAGGATTTAAGGACTTGGAATTAGACACACCTTCCATTGAGAAACGTTTTGCCTACAGTTTCCTTCAGCAACTTATAAGATATGTGGATGAAGCCCATCAGTATATTCTGGAGTTTGGTATAGTACTCCTTGTTTATTTTCCGATGAAATATTATCTAAGATGCTTGGTATTATAATGACAACAGTATTTTTTTTTTTTAAATGACACATTCTTGAACTAGGAGTTTTTCATCTAGTTGCTTATGGTTCATGAAGATGAAGGATTTTGGAAAGTTATGTAGTTTACATACTCATTTTGGTTTCCCATATTCATTCCAGTTTCCCATACTCATTCGCCAGCTGAAAAATGTTTAGTGAAAATTTAGAATGACTTCAACTCTTTGAGAAATAAAACTAGCTACTTACCTGTTTTTATGTAGAAATTTATAATCTCTCATGTTCACCTTAATACTTACATGTAGTAACTTTTTCACATAGCAAATTAAACCAGTAGTTTGTACCATTCTGAAATTTCCTTTGAAGAAGGAAGTGGTGTGGAGAAAGCTCTTTAACAAACTCCCACAATGGGAATGTTCTTTCATAAACACTCGGCACGTTTTGTCAACAGTGCAAAGAAGGAAAGAAGTTAACTTGATCTGCTTTTGCTAAGGATAAAAAACAAACAAACAAACCAAAAAAAAACCTCCACTAAACAAAATATTATTGGTGATCCAAGTAAACTTCTTATGCGAGCAGTAAAAGCCAAAAAAACCTGGGCAAGAGACACCCAGATGTGACCATGCGAGTTACAATGCCATATAAACATATACAGTGCCTTGCGTCTAGGTATAGGCATTATAATTGATAGTATTAATGGCAGGAACAGCAGGGACAATGCTCATCCAAAAGCCTGTTTAGTTTTGAAGTGTAAATAATCAAATTTATTAGTTATTATATGCCATGATTACTTAGAGTAGCAAAAGTCTGGCCTTGATAACTCATTGGGTTACTTCTGCTAATGCTTGATTATCACAGGTTCAGTCTGTTTAATTATTTTTATGTTATGGATTAGTAAGAAGATTATAATATTTGAAATGTAGTCTAGGAGCTGTTCCATATTACGCCTGTAAAGAGCATTTGATTTTTATAGTAGTGAGGGAAATGAAGCAATTTTAATTTCAGTAAGGTAGTTCTAGCCATTAATTCCATTCTTTTACAATCTCCACAAATAAGTAGTAAAAATAGGGTGATTTCTTCTGGGAACTACCGGAGAGAGGTGTTCCATTAGAATATGAGTTCAGGTTTCCAAATTGTCACCAATAGCTAGAAAAATACAAACACAGGACCAGCTTTTAATCAGAAAAAATACTCATATCTTTGAGATATTTGGATCAATATTCTTTGCAAATTTTATTTGCTATAACTTTTCATCTCACGAGGTGGTCATAAAATGCCACCTTAACTATTATATATACTGTTTGTATTGTCTTAAATCCACATCTAAAGACAACTACTATTTGTTGGCAGTGTACACTTTCTAAGAAAACTGCAGAGTAAATTTTAATTAGGATATATGACAGGGAGCTTAATTTTCTTCTCTCTGCAGATGGTGGCAGCAGAGGCAAAGGAGAACACTTCCCATATGAACAAGAAATCAAGTTTTTTGCCAAAGTACAGTATATCTTTGTTTATTCGTTGTCATGTAGTAAACAGTTGAAATGAGAACATATTTGTTGTTGAATACGGTTATTGTTATATTTGCAGTTTTCTGTGTTAGATTCATTATCTTATTAATTAAAACCAGTAGTGGTAGATGTGAAAAATTTACAGTCCTATATTCTGATTATTTGCTTGCTCCGTGATAGGCAACTACTCATGATGTTATTCATAACTTCCCTACATTTTCTGTCTGTAATTCTGAAGATTTTTCTCTTTTGCAATCTTCAGACAATGTGACCAGTATTCAGTGGAATTAACACAGCTTTGTTTGTCAGTACCACCTTCCTTATTTCTTCCCTTGTTTTAAAACCATGTTGATGTCATCAGGACATCATGAAATCACAGAATGGTTGAGTTCAAAGCGCTTACTGGATGTCATTTAATCTAGCTTCAGTGCTCAAGTGATATCACCTAGAGCGGATTGCTCTGTATTTCAGTTTGTTTCCACTGTCTCTGGCCCTGTCATAGGGCAAAACTGAAAAGAGTCTGGCGCCCTCCCTTCATATATTTATACACATTAATGAGATCTTCTCTGAGCCTTCTCTTCTGAAGGCTGAAGAGTCTCATCTCACTCAATCTTTTCTCATTTGAAAAATCCTCTAGCACTGAGGATCCCAGAACCAGATACAGCACTGTGGGCTCATCAGTACTGAGCAGTAAGAAGGAATCACCTTTCTGTACCTGCTGACAGCAGTCTTGTCCAATGCAACCCAGGATGCTATTGGCTGCCTTGACACTGAGGGTGCATCATTGACTCAGGGTCGTTTTGCAGCCCACTGAGACCTCCTTCTCTGCAAAGTGGCTTTCCATCTGGTCTATACCAGTACATAGGGCTTTTCCTCCCCAGGTGCAAGATTTTGCATTTACCCGTGGTAAAAAGTCTTTGGATTCCTGACAACTTCTTTTTGTGTCAAGAAGGTTTTACACATTATTAATTAAGAAAATTTGGTGCTTATACCTTTCTCATGTAAAACCTTTTATAGCATTTGCATATTTACAGTGCCTTTTGGTGAATAACCAAAGGTGTCTGTTTGCAACACTTTATAATGCTGATATCTTTGCACCAAATTGCCATCCCAATAGCTTAAAGTACCTGGAAATCCATGTGGTACTATTTTTCACATTCGCCTACTCAGAAGCTAACATTCCACTTTCTTTTGCACTATGCTGCAAAGAGGAAGACATTATAGATTTTCTTATTGACTGTTTTGGATTTCTTCCTGGCTGACACTTAAAGTGGGCACTGAGTAATGGTCACCATGAAGTAAACAGGAAATCTTATATGGACAAAGCCCACAGTGTGTGAGGACATTCTGGAAGTTTTATCTGATAGCATCTGAAACTAAATTGTGGTTGTGTTCAGGTATGTGGACACAAGAAAAATCTTAAATTGTGAGACAAAATGAAATTACACTGTCTGCTTTGTACTCCTCCTGAAAAAAAATAAAGTCCCAGAGTTAATGGACAACTTTGCCTGTTGCCTTTCGTGATGGCATTTTAAGTGGCTTGAATGCTAAACAAATTCAAAGCAGAATATATATTAACAAAAAATACATAGACATTTTAAACCAGAAAAAGTATTTTAAATATTCTGTCTTTACTTGTGACTCATAAAGAGTAAATAGGAAAGAAAGCCCTGAGATAACCACTTCTTTCTGCTGTAATTTCAGGTTGTGCTCCCTTTGATTGATCAGTATTTTAAAAATCATCGCCTGTATTTCTTATCTGCAGCAAGTAGGCCTCTCAGCAGTGGAGGCCATGCCTCTAACAAAGAGAAAGAAATGGTGACAAGGTAAAACTAATATAATGTTTATGTGTATGCATACATGTGCGTGTCTTTAAACAGCAGCAGTCAGTTGTGGGAAAGTTAGAAATGGGAGGCAGAAAGTAATTTTTATGAACACGCAAATGAAATTTTTTTCCATTTCCTGTTAGGAAAATTTATTGTATAAAATGAAGAGAGAAGTACAGACTTATGATTATATGCTGTGAAATAGTAGTAACAGTAGTAATATCACAGAAATACCCACTTGACCATTTCACAAAGCTACTTTTTAGACCAGCTATGTAAGATTTGTTTTCACTTAGTTTCACTTCTGATTGAATTGAAACATGTATTTCTCATATAGTAAGGTGGACTACAAGCTTCACCGAAGACCTAATGCATACCTGTAATGTTCAAATATCCTATTTGCTTTCTTGGCTGTTTTCAGGTACTGAACCATGCAAAACTACTTGCTGCTCTATAAGGCAAATTACTGGTCATACAGACTTGTGGAGTTTGCAAGATTGTATGAATACTGACTGAAGTTTCTAATGACAGCACTAAGCATAAGTAATAGCTATCTTGACCCTTTCTTATCTCATGAACTCATCTGATCTGCCAACTTGGCTGAACAGAATTCTTCAAAGAATTTTAAAACTCTATCAAAATAGGTGCATCTAGATAATTTTCCACTCTGTGAACTGCTGGTCTTGTGTCTGTGATATCTGGGATTCAGTTCAGTTATTAAGTCATTACAATAAACCCCATACTTCTGGAATATGTCAAACTTGAATACATCAGCATATCTGCTGCAGGGATTCAGAACTTCTGCGCATATGTTCTCTAGCTTTCTGAGATTCCTGAAAATATAGCCTAGCAAAAGGATGAGAGCTGCTGCCACACTTAATTGAGTTACCTGACATCCAGAACTGCCAACCAAAGAGGAGGAAACAATGACAAGAAAACCTTGGATGAATGATAACTAGCTATAAACAGAGCTGTTGAGCAGTTTAGTTCTTAATTATGAAGATGCGAAGATTATAGAAACTACATTATATGATCCATTTCCTGAAAGCTTTTTTTGGGCCATGTTAATAGATTCCAAACTTTTTTTTTTTTTTTCTTTTGGGTGGGATTTTGCTTTGATTTTGTTTATTTGATCAGTTTGGTTTGTTGTTTTTGTGTGCTTATTGGGGTTTGTTTGGTTTGGTTTGTTTTTTTTATCCCTTTCTACAGTACTGTAGAGAGTTAGGCAAAGCTGAATTTTGGATTTTCTGCTGAGTTTAGTCTTTAAATTTCTTTGAATGCTATTCATATGTAAGATTTTCTTCAAGCTAAGGATGTATTCTGACTGCTTTTTTTTTCACAGTGAAGATAAACTTGCATTCATTAAACTCTGGAAGAGTATAAATGTGGGTACTGATAATGCAGTGACAATGTTAATAAGTACAATAACCATTCCACGTTCAACAAATATATTAAATCCAGATCTATTTTGAGGGCAAATATGGGTCTTTGTGAAATATGGTGGCATTATATTCCATCTGATTTTTAACCAGAGTCTTCAGGATTGGACCTTTTTGCATTTCTTATCCATTAAACCACCTTTCAAGACTTTATACTGTTGCAGATGTGTAAAATGACTTCTGAACATGAATATAAGTGCTGGCCATTTGGACATATTTATTTAAGCTAGACTGATTACACTAGATGTAATAGGTTCAGTCTGACTTTGTGAAAATCTAGATAGAAAATAAGGTTGTGAGATATTTAATGTGTTAGAATAGACAAAATATTTACATGATGCAAACATGCTTCTGTACAGCTTTTCCTGTTAGACTGGATGAACCAGAATCCTCATAAAAGAAGCCTCATAAAATAAAAAGTGAACAGAGATCCCTGAACATGTACCAATCAGACTAATTTCTAAAACAAAGCACTTGCTGATGCTATAGTGGATCACTGTGTGTTGGCTAATTAGGTATATTCAGTACCATATTAACCTTGCCATTCTGCTTCTGGACATAAGTGTTACCATTTGGCACCATGCTCTTGCCTGTCAGTTGAGCTACGTGTTCAGATCTTATCCATAAACTGCGAAGAGATGTCTGTTGCTTTTAAACCAGAGACTGATAACTAGCCTGTGTGCAGATGAGGGGTTTTGCAGCACAAAACATAACATCAAAATTGATGTTTCTCTCAGGGAAAATTCTCAGACTGAAGTGAATCAGGAAGACTGAGATAATATTTCCTAAATCTGGAGGCCAGGTCAATTTGGATAGGGCAGTGTGCTCCTGCTTCTATGAATTAACCCAAAACTTCATTGTTCTGAACAAGGCATTGCTCATCAGCACAGGAAGTAACTGAAAGGAAATCATTGATCATATCAAATTTTATTGTTTTGTAACCATGTAAGGGGCTATTTCTCATGCTAGCTATGTACTTGAAAAGGAATTCTCACTGTGTTCAAGACTACAAGATCCAAATTGGGTTAGTTAAACATTTGCCATCAAGCCCTTCAATTAATCTGATTCCCTTACCTTTTGTTTTCAAACTGTTGGTGGTATCCTGAATAGCACACTGACCACACTTCTCAAAGCTTGGATGGTTATTTCTTTGTGAGTTACCATATAGTACGCTTTTATATTAATTAGCTTTGCTTTTAATTTTTTTTTTGTTGTTGTTTCTTTGATTATAATATGTGCTTATTTAACCATGTTTGTTAAGGATACGCACTTTAAAACTCTTTCTTTAGTACTCTGTCCCACATTCTGCTCAGATAATTGATTCTTTCTGCGTGACATCATGTTGCTTTTCCTGCTCATATATCAGCTTTTTTCTTTCTTCTACCCTCCCTTATTTTTTTTCCCTTCTCTTCTATTTTTTCTTTTGTCTTCAGCCTGTTCTGCAAACTTGGAGTTCTTGTCAGGCATAGGATTTCACTGTTTGGTAAGGAGACCCTTGACAAATATTAGCATGGCCATCACTTGGTTTTCTTTGCTGTTTTTGCATTGTGTTATGTGTTGCTTTGTTGTATGCTGTAAGGCTGCATGGCTGAAATGCATGGTCTTCACAGACTAGTAATTGTTTAGGCTAGCAGATCACAAAAACTATTAGATGAAATAAAAAGCTTTTGTAGTTTTCAGTTTGGGGGGGGGCGTTTTCTTTAATTTTCCATGTGTGTCAACTAATATCTGGATTTCATTATCCTACAAAAAAATTTGGCTGAATTAATTATAATTACTAATTTTCTATTTTTTTTTTCTAAATTGTTTGGGAAAAAAACAGAGCATCAGAACTGCACTTTCTGTGGAAATTCATTATGGAAATTCATGAAGGAAAATTTGTAATGGGCTGAAATGCTTAGTTTTGCTCTGTGGAATCCTTAAATATTCTCAGATGTGCTTGACTCCACATACGCATGTGTACTATATTTGCGGTATAATGTGAATCGAGCAGGAGCTCACTGTTTGTCTTATTGCCCCATGAAAATCACTTAACTGAAGTAAATTTGAAGTCTACATCAAGTGTATACATTATCTGAAATGTGTGGCACTGTCATATACTCTGAATTTTTCTTATGCTATGAAGATAGGATAGTGGACATAGTATATCCTAGGCATATATAGCTACTATGGTGGTTACATTGCAAAATTCAATACCCATGAACATAACTAATTGAGTAATTAGCTAGCAATTTTTTTTTTTAAGATAACATACATCTAACTAAATTCCTACATATTTTATTCAGTTTGAAGAGAAGGAATTAACTTGCTGCAGCAGTGTGGTGTTTAAAAAGCTTATGGACCATTAAGAAAACCATTAAACTGAGAAGAGAGATCGGAAGTTATTTTGGGATATCACTTTAAATATGTTTGGGGATGAGCTGAGTGGATTTGCTTGTAAAGCCAAAAGATCATAGGATGAATGGATTTATTTCTGCAGCTGTGTGTCACTGTTGCAGCATTTTCTGAAGGGTGGAGTATGTCACAAATGTGCACATAAGTTCTGGTTCATACCCTACCTACCTAGGTTGTTCCTTCAAAGAATGAATTAGCTCAGGTATACTATTGAAATTTTGCAAATATTTTTTTGCTATTGTGTGAATTTGTTTTTCTGACTTTTTTTTTTCTAAGATGAATAACAATGAAAAGATTTTTAGTTTTAAGTCAATATAACTTTCTTCAGTACTAAAGAAAAGGCCTTTTCCATTCCACATCTCATCTTGCTTATTTCTTGTTGACTGTTCAAGTGGTAGAAGGAGTTAAGTCAGATGGGTTCAGATGAGTATTAATTACGGCCACAGTTTGTTTTTTTAACTCTTTTCCTAGTGTGCAGTAACTAACAGATTACAAAATCTTTATGCCAACGCAGATGGGCACTGTAGGTTTTTTCCTTGAGATATGACAAGGTTACCATAAGACTCTGGAGCATGATTGTTTGCTGTGGACCTACTAATTCAAACCAAAGTCACCTTACAGTTTGCCTTACCTTGACAGTGAATTACATCACATTAGAAAACCTGATCAAAAGAATTGTGCTTGCACCAGCAAAGACACAGCCTGTGCAGACTGGGGAAGGTGCTTATGAGGACAGACTCTCAGCACAGCTAGAACCTAAAAAATCATTTGTGCTGCGTTTTGGAGGCATCTTGAATGAGCAAGAGTTACTCTGTAATAACTTTTATGGATAGTGAGTTTGATTATAAGAAATAGCAATATGCTATACTTATGCTGTATAGATGTTCTATATTATTGTGAATTTGAATCATACTTCTGAACATACAGCTGCAGGTATGAAAAATCATTAAGAAAAGTCATGTAATGTAACCTGTGTATACAAGTCTTGATAAAATAAGAAATAAAACATGCAAGTCTTCCAGAGTGAGCTTAAGCAGTTAATTGCATTTGACATATGGTGTCACTGAGATAATGGAATTGTAATTCAGCATGGAAGTAGATTTTGTGCGCAGTAATTTACTGCTCAAGAGCTGTAACTGTGCATCAGTAAGACTGTGTTGATTTACTTTATTATTAAAGGGCTGAATTGCAGGTTGTAGTGAATAATTTTGGTGAATTGAGCACTTGAATTTATATTTTCTCAATTCATATAATTAATTTATATGACTAGTTTGCTTCATTTTTTGTATTGTTTAGTTTTCCAGTAGTGCATTCTTTCTATATAAATATGTCATTTAAAAAAAAAAAAAATCTTCATATGGGTAAAATGAAACAAAAATTAGCTATAAATCAAATAAGAAAGGCCTGGTTTTGCTCACTGATTTTTAGGACCGTAGAGAAATTAATTAGAGGAGTTCCTAAAACAGAAACAGAAAGCTTTCTGAGCCTAATCACATCCTGAATTTGTTAGTGTCCTATCACTGAAGCATCCTGGAATCAATATCCATAGCACTTCCACAAGACAGCAGCAGTTCTTCCCTCCTGATATGACAATAAATCTTTATAAAATGTATAGGATTGCATCTAATATTATTAAAAAAATTCAGTTGTACAAACTCCATTTATAATACATGCTGAACAGTGATCACACCATCAACCTGATATTTATACTAGCTTCTGGAATAGTTTTAACCTTAAAACCTCTTGACCTTGTGGTTTTGTATTTGCCTATATCCAGCCTCTATTGCTTTGAGCTGTATGAAGAGTTCCTTTAAGGAACATCTCATGTCAGTTGTTATCCTATTGAATTGTATTTATCACCTGCTCTCCTTTCATGATGTAATGGCACTTTGTATACTGTAGGTTCATTTTTACATCAGGGTATTCTGTATCTAGTGTTCAGCCTTTTGAATATCAATAACATTTTTAGTATTTTTTTTTAAATTTAATGAAGATAGGAATATACACTGAAAAATATTGGTTACAGTAATAAAACTAGTTTGATTAGAATACCCCTCATTTTAGGTTTCATAATGAAGGTTAAAAAAATGTTGACCTTCTGAAATTGGCTTCTGATCTCAGGTTGAAAGCAAATTGATTCCTGAACTCTTTAATTCAAAAGGATAATATTTCTACAGTCTTAATTGTGGTAAAAAAAACCCAACTTTTTTTTTGGGGGGGGTGTGTGTGTGTGTATATATCTATTTTCATTTCACTGTGTCTTTAAAACACTTTTCAAAACACAGAGAAAAAAAAGCAAAGCAGAGAATTTCCACTGAATCCAAACCTATCTTTCATAGCAGATTGCACTTTCTAACATTCTGATATAAATCCTACCCAAAGGAGACATTCCAGAAGAGGAATGTAATGATCGTTTTTAAAGTCTATTTTTAGCATTACGTGGATAAAACTGGCCAAACTTTAATATATCAATCAGATTAGATTGAAGAGGTGTGTGTTTATCATGGTCACTGAATTCTGCTCTGATAGTCTGGTCTGTAGAACCAACCACACTGCAACAGGCAAGTAACTGTAGCTTGTCTGATTTTCAGAATAACTGAAATTAATCTATTTCTGACCCTTCCATCTGGATGCAAGATTTGAAGTACTAGATCCCTGATAAATACATGCTTCCTGAAATACGTCTAAGTTGTAAATAGATAGGCAATGTAAATATTCAGGGCACTCGAGTGAGCCTCTCTTTACTGTGCTGTGGTGCACAGCATATACTCACCTGCACAGTGAATTAAGATACTGTTTCATGACAGTCTGTTTTACAGTCTTAAGTCCAGGCTGCTTAGAGTACCTAGCTCCCTCCCTCCTATCTTTAGTACAGTTCTGCACTCTTCGTAAGTACTGGCATTCTTATTACCAGAGCAGTAAAATAATAAAAAACCAGGATCTGACAAAAAACTTAACCTTTTGAGGTGTTCTTTTTTAGTAGGATTTTTTTTTTTTAGGCCACCTCAGCTTTCTCATTTGCCGTGTGTTCAAATGACCACCCAGTGCAAAGATGGTGGGGCAGCCTGGCTAGGGCGGCCATGGAAGCTGTAGTTCAGGATTGTTTCATTTATTCTAGATGAACTAACTTAATAGCACAGAATAATAATCTTAGTGCTCCTCCCACTTCTTCCTTGGAATTTAGATTTTTTTGATCTCTTTTTGAGAAGCGTGGCCAGCAGGGC